>JZKD02S1933964.1:165770-182864 GCA_000966675.3 Picea glauca
GCGGAGCAATAAAATAAAACAAATGAAGAAACAAAACACAGAAGACACACAATACAAGAGAGACACATATTTACGTGGTTCACCCAGTGTGGGCTACGTCCACCAGAGAAATTGCTAGGTTCTTCCTTTATTATTATCCAGCAAATGAAGGGATACAACCTACAGCAAAAACCGCTGTAAATTCCTCTTCTTTCTCTCACAGTATCCTCTCTCAGAATACAATATTCACCACCATCCATAGCCGCAATACATTTCCCTCATAAAAGAGGGTTGCCTTCTAGGGAAAAAAAACATAACATAATCTCTATCGTTAGATCTACGACCTTATAATGAACGGTCCAGATTTACAATGAAATTACAATATACTTTTACAAGGCAATTTTTTCTTCGGGGGCTTCGCCCTCGAACCCCCATCGGGGGACGCTGCCCCCGAACCCCCGCTGGGGGCCCGCTTACACCCAGACCCTCCGGACCCCGCAGAGGCGGTACCCCCCCTCTGCACTCCCCCGCATTGAATAGTGTACATACTTCTGGGGTGTAAATACTTCATGGGGTATAAACACGGCTGAAAGCAAGGACCTCTAAATCAGGAAGATAATCAGGCTCCACAACCAACAGAGGTGCACACAGATCTCCTGTCCTATGCGGAGTACAAGTTTAAGCTATGTGTTGTAATCAGATTGAACAAAGCTAATAAAAAAGAATAAGACTTTGTGAACATAGCCCTAGGGTGGAGGTGAACCATGGTAAACCTGTGTGTTGTGCTTGGTGCCTCGATCTAATGTGTTTGTCTCTTTCCATGTGTTTCTCTTTGATATGATTATTCTATTTTCTTTGCTATGATATAATTATATAGATCTACTTTGATTTATGATTCTTAGATGTATGGGTGTAGATCTGACATATATGAAAGTGCTGAGTGCTAGACCTATTTTGTTGTTGCTAAGTGCTAACTTAACCTAGATATAAGTGAATGTTGTGGTGCTCTGCGCCATCTAGGGAGTGCCATGAGGGTTAAATACTGATGAATGATCTATGATAAAGTGTTTTCTAAGTGTTAGAATCACAGATTTGTGTCCCAGCTAAGGTTGTAGACACCTGAGTCCTACAACCACCCCTGCCTCTACCTCGGGTGAGACTTCATCTGCTTCACAGGTGTTACTGAAAGGGCCGATAGTTAGGTTTTTGTTGGTGTGTTGTTGAAGCATTGAACCCTGGGTCTGACCCTATGCCAACAAATGGTTATGTTGTCGTGACCTTAAACTGTGATTTCTAGGAACTAAGGAAGAAGAATATTTGTTCAGAAAGTCCGTCCTGAAATTGTAAAATATCTGTGCATAGATTGGTTTCCCTAGTGCGCAGCTCTTTACCTAACCTATGAAGATTTGTGCCCTAAATAAGGTCAAATCTGAAGAAAGGAATATCATATATGAAGAAAAGAAGTGAGATCTGAAAGCTCTGTGCTCTAAGAAAAGTAAAAGTGGAAATTTATGAAAGAAAGAGGCCAGATCTGTATAAAAGAGGTCATATCTGTAAGCTCTTTTCTCTAATAAAGGTAAGAATAGTTAAAAGTTTTTAAGATCTGAAAGTTTTGTGCTCTGTAGAAGTGAGATTAGTGAATTTTTTTGTTTCTAAAGCATGGATCTAGGTATGATTAATAGATTTTGTCCTAGCTTCAAAAATAGGGAATTAATAGATGAAAGAAAGATTGATACGAATAGATATGATAAGTATAATGATAGATATGTTATACCTATGCATAGAAAGAATGTTTGGACTAACCAATGGATGCAGGATCCTAGAAAGAATTTTTTGCAGGCTAGCTACCATGATCCTGGTGCACAATACAGAAGAAGTTGGGGAACATTTAAACAAAAGAGAGGGTTAACCCTCTGTTACAGTTGTAGAAGACCGAGACATATTGCTAAGGAATGCCCAGGTGGAAGACCTAGTTGTCTATGTTGCAAAGCCTTGGACAACGAAGTGTTGGATTGCCCTAGAATGATTTCTAAGATGGAAATAATGAATCTGAATAAAGAAAACCCTAAGGAAGATCTAGAAATAGTAGAAACGTAGAAGGAATCAGAGAAGGTATTGTTGCAGATGAAAGACACCTTGAATGATCACCGACATTTTAGGTTACCATAGATATTCAAAGAAAAGGAACAAATCGAAGCCATAATAGGGGACTTCAACATTGACTGTATTCTTGATGAAGAAACACAAGTGAACATTATGCCAGAAAGAACTTGGGAATCTATAGGGAAGCCTGCTATGATCCCTTCATTAGGATGAATAGGGTTATTCAGAGGAAAAACGATGATGTTATGTGGAAGGCTCACTCAGATACCTGTGACAGTCAAGGGAACTTCGACAAAGGAATATTTTGAGATTATCAAATTTATTGAGGGCAACGCCCCATTTACCATGTTACTATGAAAACCTTGGGTTGATGGAGATGAAGATAGAAAGAAGGAAGAAGAAGAAGTTTTAGAAAAGCAGAGACAAGAGTTAAAAGATTTCATGACTAGAAGGATTGTGCAGTTGATTGAAGAACATGAAACAAAATCAAAGTTGTTTGACACTAGAAGCCAAGATGTCAAAGATGTAAGGGCATTAGAGGACTCACAAAATATTGAAGTATCTGTCTCAGATATAGAAGAAGTATTACCCCTAAGTCTTAGAAGGGAATCTCAGCAGCACAAAGTAACTATGTTCAAGGAAAATAAGAATCATAATGGGAAGGGAATCATCGAGAGGAAGCTCAGTGGAAAGAAGGCTAGGAAGATAAGTAAAAAGAGAGCTAAGATCGACAGGCTACATAAAATTCCAGAGGGAGCCACCCATAAGGAAAACTTGGAGAATTTGAACTTCGACGAGATATCAGAACAACGACATAGGTCACTTCACCATGGAAAAGAAATATAGTCATTGGAATCCAGTATAACCGTTCGACTGCTGCTCTAAACGGATCAAAAATAATTTATGGTTCATCACTAGACCGTTTGACCGTGCCATAATGGACAGAACATAAGTTAATACAACCTCATACCCATTGCAAGCAGACCACTTCTAAGTTTCCATACTTAGTCTGTCACACCACACACTGAGAATACTTTTTTCTAAGTGGGAATTTGAGCTCGAACCTAATATTACTTCTCCATGTGATCATTGCCTTGTTCCCATACCATTCACTGAAGTCTCTAAATTCATTTCACACCCAAGCTAGTTGACCCAAGCTTGTATGTCGGACGAGCTCAACACTGACGAGAAAGTAGTTGAAGAATTTTTTATTGGCCTAATGACTGAGAGAGTCATTTTGGAGAGAGAATTATCTACAGGAGTCCAAGAATCATCAACAAGAGGATTCTAGGCCTCCCCTTCCACTACTCGCGCCGGTCCATCCTTACCTACCGATGAGAGACAGACCAAGAACATGGATGACATCGCCAATGCCAATCTTATCCCACGCATTCTACCTACTTACTTACCACCTCTGAGTGGTTCCATCAACCATGACAGTGTACCTAGAGACTTTGAGTACACTTTGATCACCACATACCTCCTAAAAGGGGTGCGCGTAGTTTGTGTTGACTAGGATAAGCTCACAGCCCTGAAATTTAGTGATTTTAACATTGGAGATCATAAAGTTTATAGTATGTTAGCCCCACATAAGTACTTAACCAAGACCAAAGGAAATAATTCTAAGATTTACCTACAGTCATGGACCTTGAACCTCGCGTAGTCCACACTGCTTAATGTAATGAAGATCCTGCACTTCGGTAGACACCAAGAAGTCAATGCATGTGTCAAGTTGTTGCTATTCTGCTACCATGAAGGATACTTATGGTTAGACCGTTGCATCATTGTGGATCCGACCTTGATGAATCGGATCATAGGACTTAGTATGCAGGGCCCCGACCCACATGATTTTTATCCTGGAAAGACCGCAGAACACACTCTCACTCAATGAATAAAATAAACTTATGGTGATGTTGATAAAGTAACATGAGGCTACAAGGTAGCCTCTATCTAGAGTGGCACAGTGTGCCTTACCTGTCAACTGATCACAGACAATCTAGTTCACAAAAACAAACCAACACAAGTGATTGGATTCGTAGTTGACCTCGCAGGGAAGTGCGTCGAGGGACTATAGATGAACTGGACATAGTACCTGGTCAACCAGCTAGAGCTTGATTACAGAGAAGTGTAAGACCAAAGGTATGAGTTCCACTTTAGTTGGTTGCTCATACTAATCGCTTTCATCACATGGGAGCTACCAGAAGGTGCCACTTTTCTAGAGATCGAACTCTTCGAACCACTAGCTGTGAAGTTCTGTACGTTGTGGTACCCCAGTGACATGAACAAGTAGTGGCAGTCCAATGTCATCTTGCACGCCTATTACAACCAATTGAAGAATGTAATCCAGTCTACACCACACCTCACCCTGAACACACTTCATAGGTTTAGATATTTGATACAATTAAGTGCAGAACACCACTTCACCTATATCACAGTGCATTTTGATGAGCATAAACAACAGCTCCAGTTGTATTACAAGTTGATAGAAGAAGACTTGGGGGAAAAATTGAAGGAAGCAAGCCAAGCAGTTTTTGAGAACATTACCAGTAATCTTTACAGTCGCCCTTGAACACGACATTTTATCTTTGCATACAATTTAATCCGTTGAACCTCTGCACTGATCCAATCCTCTGATTTTCTTTTACTCCTTTGGGTCACTCGATGAAAGTCACCATATCCACTACATTATCGTGTTTTGGTCCATGTCAAGTTTCTTCTCTTATGCCTCAATGTTCAAGGGAAGTATCTGCCTCAAGAGTCAGCTATCACAAATATCTTGTTTCAATACCTGTGTAAGTCCATGTTCATTTGATATATCAATTACATATCTATGCCAATTTCATGTCATTGATGGGGGATATATCAATGCCCTCCTTCGACAAGTCTATTCCTGTCAACTTCAACACATTATCTAGGAACTAGACTTAGAAACTAGTTAGTATCTTGGGACCTACATGTGTCAATGGAAGACCTCCTCATGTTCAACAGTGGGTTTACATCATTGACCCCTACTCGGGTGATTCCACGGATGTTCAAATTCAGCTCATTCATTCATATTCGTCGGAATGTACTAGAGTACCTTGGGAATCATTGACATCAATGGTGATCTCCCTTGCGCTTGTTAACAGTTTACCTCATTGATCGGTAATCATGTGGTTTATTCCATGTTTGACATCAGGACATCTATTCACATGGTTAGATTTGTACTACATCGGGATCGGTAAGAATACCCTAGGTTGATTTTTCACTCTTATGTACTTTGCCCAGGTTGCGAAAGAGTTCTTTTGAACTATGACACATTTACTGTTACATAGATCCACTTTGTATTGGTCATGGCTATGTCTTGTCGTCTCGTATATCCACTGTGTATTCTTCATGGCTACAATCAATTCAGGTCATAGGAGTATAGATCCACATTGTATCTTCAGTGACTATACCTTTTATCAATATAATTATGGATCCGCAATGTATTTTGTGGAGCCATACCTAAAAAGTATTTATCACTCAAGCATAGGTATGCCTGCCTTGGGTTTGAAACATGTCATAATATTTGTTTGATGGTTATGTGCAGATTTTTCCAGCCTCTCTGTGTCCATACCCCTTGCTCAAAAAAGTCTACAAAGTACTTCATTCATCATCATCTTCTGAATTCGCACTTTGGAGGGAAATCTGTTACACATCAAAATTACTCATTTTAGTAGTGTCACAAACGTTGTCATTACAAGTGTTGTAAGTTTCGCATATTGTCTGGAAGTGTCACATATTGACCACAAGTGTCACAAGTGTCACAAACATCACACTACCATATTTCCTATGTCATGCCTCTAACAACATCATAAGGACACTTAAGACACCTCAAAGGCTAGTTTGGAAGAAGAGAAATCAATTGACAAGTAGTACAAACCTTTTTCCACTGAAAAAACCACTCAAATATCATATATGGAAGGTAGTTCTCCCCTATGCATTGTCAGGGAGTGTTAACACTCCCTGGGCCACTTTGGGGTAGTGCTACAACGCCCTGTGCCTCACTTTGGGGGAGCGCTACCCATTCTGAGTGAAATTTGGTTTGTTGAGACAAATCAAGGAAGAATCCCCTACATTTTGAATATGGTTGGATTTGAATAGAAGGTCAAGGCATGATCTTAGGGAAGATCCTCAACTTATCCCAAATATCTCTCAAGTGGTTGGGCCTCTCCAAAGTTATATAAGGAGGCCTTCTCATGGTGAAAGATAACATAAAATATTGAAGATATAAAACTTATGATCTCATAAGTGAGATGCCATTGAAGGATAATCAGTGTAGATTACTTGAGCAAAGGGGCTGGAAAAGGAGAGCTAGAAGAGGTTGTTGCACCTCCATCAAAGGATTGTAAGCACCTTTTACCTGTTATCATTAATAATCAATGCTTGTCCTATTTCTTTCAAATTTATGTCTGTTCCACATGAATTTGTCTTCAGTAGATAGATCTATATTTAAGATAATCTCAATAGAATAGGAAGTTATTTGTATCTTTTTTTGTTCTATAGGACCTATCGAAGAGCTCAGGATTGGAGCTCATCTTGGACTTTGTGAGGAAAAACGCCATTAACAAGGTACACATATTTCTTCTTCCTCTTTGTATGTTAGCTTAGTTAGATCTAAAAGGATGTCAGTGTCCACGTTAAGCACTTTTCTGTCTTGGCCTTAGGAGTCTAGAGACCAAGAGGGAATCCAGTTTTCTGCAGGAGGATTCACCTATAAAAATAGTGAGGAGGAGGATGAGGATATTAAGGCATAGACAGATAGTGATTTAGATACTAAGACCACTAATGAGATAGAGAAGCAACTGAAGAAAACTCAAATAGCGGCAAGGGCACAACCCAAGGAGGAGGCAAAACCTCATAGAGAGGTGAAAGGGGGAACCATAGCCACCCTTTTAGGAGTACCCAGGTACAACACTCTCAGGCCCAAGGGCCTTGTATAGGGGCAACGCATGACAGATTTAGTTGATGAGTCACCCACAACTTCATAGATGCATCCTTAGTAGCCAGGAGGGGGTTACTCACATAGGAGTTTGAGGGATTCCATGTGGCAGTGGATGATGGATACATGATGACATGTTTGGACATGATCTTCGACCCAGAGGTCAAACTAGGTAACTACACCTTGACAGACACCTTCTATGTAGTTGACCTATCAGATACTAATGTCGTGTTAGGGGTACAATGTTTATATTCATTGGGAGAGATTGGGTTCAACTATCAGACGTTGGCCATGAGCTTCAGAGATGCCAGTGGATCGCGAGTTGTGCTGAGGGGAATGTCTATATGAGCACCTCGAGAAATATTGACAAAGTGGATGGAGCGTATATTTTGTCACGAAGATGTGGCTTACACAATAGAATGTTTGATCACCACGCAGAAGGATTCCGAGGGTAGGGAGCATTACCACCCACAGATCAGAGAGCTTCTAGGTTAGTATGAGTCATTATTTGGGTCAATACCACCAGGGAGACCGCCTGATAGGGGTTTTGAGAACATGATTGAGTTAGAGGTAGGGGCTACACCGGTGATTACAGCACCCTACAGACACCCCAATAAATTCAAGGATGATATTGAGAAAGAAATCAAAGAATTTATTTCTATGGGGCACATCAAGCCCAACATGAGTCCTTTTGCATCTTCAGTCGTCCTGGTACTGAAGAAGGATGGCACATTATGGATGTGCATCGATTACAGAGTGATCAACAAGAAAATGATCAAGAATTGTTACCCCATTTCACGCATAGATGAGCTGATGGATGAGTTACATGGGGCATTCTTCTTCACTAAGATTGATTTATGCTCAGGATACCATCAAATCAACATCAGGGAGAAGGACATTGAGAAGACAACATTCTGGTGCCATTTCAGGCACCTTGAGTTCTTGGTCATTCCATTTGGATTGACCAACGCATCAGCCACTTTCCAGTCTTGCATGAATCATATATTTAGAGGATAGTTGAGGAAGTACATCCTAGTATTCTTCGACGACATATTGATCTACAACAATACATGGGATGAGAATCTAGCACATTTGGGGGAGGTCTTGGGTATTATGCATGCACAATATTTATATGCTAAGGAATCCAAATGTGAATTTGGAATGAGAGAACTACTATACTTGGGGAATATCATCTGTGGGCAGGGAGTATAGGTTCATCAAGAAAAGATCAGGGCCATTTTGGATTGGCCAATGACCAAGAATCTCATGGAGTTGAGAGGATTCTTTGGGTTATGCAGTTACTACAGGTGGTTCATCAAGGGTTTTTCACAGTTGGGAGCACCATTCATACATTTGACCAAGAAGGGTGTTTTTCATTGGACAGAGGAATCACAAAAGACATTCGACAAAATGAAGGAGGTTATGAACACATGCCCTAGTCTAGCCCTTCCAGACTTCTCATAACCATTTGTCTTAGAGTGCGATGCATCAGGGGTGGGGATTGGGGTAGTTTTGATGCAGGGGAGGCACCCCATCATGTTTGAGAGAATAAATTACAGCGATTTATAGAGACTCTATCCTATTTATGACAAGGAGATGCTAGCGATCATGCATGCCTTAACCAAATTCAGGCAGTATCTGGTTGGCAATAGGTTTGTAGTGAAGACTGATCATAACAGTCTCAAGTATTTCCTTGCTCAGAACGACCTCAGTGAGAGCAGAAGAAGTGGGTCTCAAAGATCCAAGACTTTGACTTTGACATTGAGTATGTCAAGGGAAAAAGGAATATAGTGGCAGATGCCTTGTCCAGGAGACCATCAGGATGTTCGATGATGGACATTTGTATAGATTGGAAAGCTCATTTGTTGGTGGAATACTCCAAAATAAAATTTTCTTGTGAGGTGATGGACAAATAGGTGATTGATGATAGATACTGGGTTCTTGATGACATCATTTTATACAAGGACCAGATCTAGTTGGTTCTAGAATCCACCCTGAAGGGGAAAATTCTAAAGGTATGTCATGATTCGCCTACAACAGGGCATCAACGGTACTTCAAAACATATAGGAAGATAAGGGAGAGATTCTCATGGAAGGGTGTCAAGGATGATGTGATGAAACACATACGGGAGTGCATGACTTGTCAACAGAACAAGTCTGAGCAGACACACCCCGCAGGGCTACTAAAGCCTCTACCCATTTCAGAGAAGAAATGGGAGAGAATTTCCATGGATTTCATTACAAACCTTCCTAGAGTGCAGGGCAAGGACTGTATATTTGTGGTGGTCGACAGACTGACCAAATTTGCACATTTCTTCTTCATACCCATAGAATACAAGGCCACATAGGTAGCATAGTTATTTTTCAAGGAGGTATTCCGGTTGCACTGGTTACCCAGGAAGATAGTCGATGATAGAGATGGGTGCTTCATCAGTGCATTTTGGCAGGATCTTTTCAGGTTGACAGGCACAAAACTAGCCATGAGTACCAACTACCACCCACATACAGATGGGCAGACATAGATCATCAAAAAATGGGTGGAGGGGTATCTGAGGAACTATGTGGGGGGGCAGTAGTGCACTTGGGTGAGATGGTTACATATGGGTGAGTATTGCTACAACACAAATTACCATATGTCTATCAGGATGTCACCATTTAGGGAATTGTATGGATACGATGCACCCTCCTTTATGGAGAATGTGTTTGGGGATAGCAAGGTCCCGAGGGCCAAGGACTAGGTAATGGAAAGTCAGAGGATTCTTCAATCAGTAAGGGAGAACTTGTAGTCATCTCAAAACTAGCAGAATATATATGCAGACCGACATAGAGTTGAGCAGAGTTTTGAGTTAGGAGATTTGGTTTTTCCATGATTACAACCATACAAACAGTCCTCCTTGAAGAGGAGCAGAGCAGAGAAGCTGAATATGAAGTTTTACTAGCCATGCAGAGAAATCAGGAGGATAGGCGAGGTGGAATATGAGATAGAGCTACCATAAGGTAGCAATATTCATAACATCTTTCACATCTCTTACCTTAAAAATGTCGTGAGACAATAGGCTAGCATTTCAGAAGAGTTGCCACCCTTGGATGAGGAGGTTCAGTTGGAGCTAGTGCTAGAGGAGGTACTAGACCAGAGAGAGAATAGATTGAGGAGAAGGATCATCAGGGAGTGCTTGGTTATATGGAGGGGTCTTCCAATGGAGGATGCCACATGGGAGAGAGAGCATACTTTACAACACCCAAGATTGATGTTGCTTGAGGACAAGCAATCTCGGGAAGGGAGGATTGTGATGTATCCTTCCCAAGAGTAGGCTAGAAGGGAGTGAATTATTAGTCTATTTGTTCTCGTAGACTATAGTCAGGCACAAACATGGAACAAGATGGAGAAATAAGGAGGAATTTATGGCTAAATGATGAATTAAGCCAAAATACTTAGGAAAGTCACTTAAGCCTAAGTCAATGAAGAATTAGAATGAAAAGGTGCTAAAGGGGGACTTAATTAATTAATTATTCATCTTAAGAGGAAAAGTGCGTAGCTTAAGTGAGTTCAATGGTGAATTAGATTGGGAATGGTATAAAGGGAGGAATTTGACCTAATTCGTCATTATGCATTATTATGATTTGATGTTGAGAGTTCCCAGAGGAGGAAGAGAGTCGACCTTGTTATTTTGTGTATTTTTGGAAGAAACCACCACCATTGATTGGTTTTGGTGTTGAGAGACACATCCTATCCCATCGAAGATACCATCTAGGTATTTCACAGAGCTATTCAGGAGTATCTAGTACAGTGTGCGTAGCTCAGCCAGTGAGGGCGCAAGTTAGATTGAGGGTTTTTGGAGCTGCACGAAGTCTAATATCATATTGCAGTTTCCTTCTGACCCAGTGGATATTCAGCCATGGTGCTTCTATTGAGCCAGTTATCATCAGATTCTGACTGCAGAATCTTGCAGAGCGCATCATCCAGCCATTTAGGGTGCATCTCTTCCAGCAGTACTTTGGGGTTGCAGACAGAGCATCGGTATAGATCCGAGGAAACCCTTTCGATCGAGTTCTACATTTGGTGAGATGATCGTTTTGAGCCCTATGGCAGTTGATTCCGTCGGTGGAATCATTTGGGATGCATCCAGTGTCCTAGGAGGTGTGCAAAACCCTAGAGGTCCAGATTTAGTACCTCAGAGGCCAGATTTGATATCTGTCACTCATCCATTCTAGTCTAGAGGCTAGGGATCTTCTATTGGAGCAGTTTCCAGTGCATTTTGATGGTCTATCCTTCCAGACAAGTTTTCTAGTTGGTAGTGGTTACCATATTTCTTCAGAGTCGCATATCTTTGTCAATCTATCCGTGCATGCATCAGATCTACATTCATCTCCTAATCACAGGAATTTTTATGCTATTTGATTATATTGCAGTGATGATCCATGAGATCTAGCTAACAATTATACTCTATATTTCCATTGTGTTATTGTATTTCCATGCTTGAGTCACATAATATATGTTATTTGGCAGTTGATGTTCTTTACTTCCTCATGCATCATTTATATAATGTTTAAACCATAAATACGCAACATGCACATGCAATAACCAACATGCACCATAAATAACCAACATGCACATGCAATAAACATAAAGATCTCAAACACACAACTAAAACACATCCATAAACCCCTAGTGTATCAGATCTGCAAGACAAAACATTGGATCAGTAGAAAATATCTTGATCAGTGGGATCATGGATATGTCTAATGTTTGATAGATGCAGAGAATTTCAGATATCATTGAATCTCATAAAGTGTGTATTTTGTGTACCACATGGGAATTTATTGGGTCACATAGTATGTTGAGAGGGAGTATTGGTAGACCCAAAAAAAAGTGTTGTTATTATGAATATTTTTCCACCTATGATTGCTAAGCATTTGCACTCCACATTGGGACACACATGGTAATATCATAGGCTCATCAGACGATATGTACACATCACTGCACCCCTGGAAAATCTATTGAAAAAGGATGAAAAATGTTCCAATGGACCCCAGAATGTGATAAAGCATTCGAGACCCTAAAGGCGAATCTCAGAACAACACCGATTCTGATATTCCCAAACTGGGAAAATGAATTTCATGTCCACGTAGATGCTTCAGGTATTGCCTTAGGAGTTATCTTAGTGAAACCGAGAAATGGAGCCATGAATCATCCTATCTATTTTGTGAGAAGGAAGTTTTCACAAGATGAGTGCAACTACACAACGACATAAAGTGAGGGTTTAGCCATGATTTATGCTTTGCAAAAATTTAGACATTATTTGTTAGGTTCTCATTTTAAGTTCTTCACTAATCATTCTGCATTGAAATATGTAGTTAACAAACCGTGTTGGAAGGGAGAATTTGTAGATGGTTGCTACTATTTCAAGAATTCTCTTTTGAAGTAATTATTAATCCTGGAATATGCAACGTAGGACTGGATCACTTGTCTATATTAGAGTAAGGGGAAACTGGAGGAGCAATTGATGATCAACTACCAGATGTAGACTTGTTCCAGGTTGAGGCCATACCAGACAACATGGAGGACATAATAGTCTTCTTAAGTATAGGTGCATGCCCAGAAACATATTCTGCAACCCAGAAGCACCATATGGTTGTTAGAGCAGTCGATTATTGCTTGATCGTAGGACAATTGTATAAATTGGGACTAGATAGTATCCTCAGAATGTGTGTTGTGGATCACGAAAGACAAAATATACTATGGGAATTTCACAATGGAGTTGCGGTAGGTCATGCAGGAGGAAATTCCACTGTGAAGAAAGTTCTCCAAGATGGAATTCTGTGGGAAACAATCTTCAAAGATGCAAAGGCATATGTTAGATCATGTGATGTTTGTCAAAGAGTGGGTAAGTCATCACGACGAGATGAATTACCACTTCAACCAGTTTGATCTCTACAAGAATTTGAGAAGTGGGCAGTCGACTTCGTTGGACTAATAAACCCCACAGCTAAGCATTCAAATGCTAGATACATTATTACCACAACTGACTACCTTACATGTTGGGTTGAGGCAATATTTGTTTAGGACTGCTCGATCGATATTGTTTCTAGGCTAATTTTTGAGAATATTATCACTCGATTTGGATGTCCTAGGAGCCTAACCAGTGATCAGGGAGCTCATTTTATTAGTAGAACTATAGAAAAGATTACAAGAAAGTTCCTGATCCAACATCAAAAAAGCATCCCCTACCACCCGCAAGCCAATGGAACAGTAGAAGCATTCAACAAGATTCTGAAGAGAGAGTTAAAAAAGTTTTGTTGCACAAATCAGGAATATTGGTATGACAGAGTTCCAACAATACTATGGGATTACATGAAAACCACAAAGAAAATCCATAGGTACATGCCATTCCATCTAGTTTATGAGAAAGAGGCCATAGTACATGTAGAATTCATCACTTTGAGTTTGTACATTGCATAGATCACGTGCATGTCAGAGGAAGAATCAGTTGCGCAGAGACTCATGGATTTACAAGAACTCAAAGAGACTAGGTTTTTAGCAGAATTCCATAAGTTGGTTGAGAAAGTAAGGAAAAACGATTGGCATGGCAGACACATTAAGACTAAATTATTCAATCAAGGAGACAAGTTTCTACTCTATGACATTTGGTACTAGAAGCATCCTGACAAGATGTGCATGCATTGGTTGGGACCATTTATAGTTGTGGAGATCCGACCTTCAAGAGCAGTTAGACTTGCGTAACTAGATGATACGTTGTGGCCAGGATGGGTGAATGGCAGTCACCTGAAACCCTATATGTCTCAGAACTGAGCTGAAAGGATTGTCGCTCTATTCCAAAAGAGCGTGTATAATAGTTAAATTTGAGTTTTCTGCAATTTTTGTAAATTCAATTAATAAAGTCAATGTGTGTAGTGTTTCACCGCAACATGTAGTTCATTTCCTTTTTTGTTTAAGTGTTGTTTGCTGAAAAAATTATTACTCAGTAGTGTAGGATCATAAGCGTAAATAAACCATTAATGAAAATCATTAATATGACGAGGACCCCCTTTGTGGTCAGAGGGAGAATGAATCTGAATGAAATATGAGTCCATGTGCCACACGAACCTAGTCTAGTCATAACCTTTATTACCATTACGATACCCTTTCTGAATTCAGTTCAGCCATAAAGCTGCAATGTGCAAAGATGCTATCAGTATTCATGCTGGGATTCCCATCCGTCAAATGGAAAGGTATGAAATTGGCCACATCCCTATCCAACTTGCACAAGTAAATGTCAGAATCACCCAATAGGATTTACCCTGTTAACCCATCCCATCAGAAAAGTAAGATCCAAGTTGCGTTCATATGGTCATGATGAACAACAATTATTTTTGAACTTGCCAGCTAGGCTCGAGTATAAGGATTTGAGAACTTCACGTAGAACGTATTGTTTTCAAAGAACTTAGAAATTTCTAAATTCTGTAGAGAGAGAAATACCGTGCAGTTGTGAAACCTGTAGTTGTGATCCCTAATCCTTATTTCACCACAAGAAGTTGTGATAACTCAGATCCCACAATGTCGAGATCCACAGGAATTCAAAGCACCATGTCTAAATATGCAATACCAGATGAACCCTGCAACCCTTGAGTTAAGGTTGTGGGTGATCTCAAGGGGAAGGTGGAGCAGGTCAACCTCGTTGATCTTGACTTAACAGACCCATTCTTGTTCCCCTAGATGAACATAGACGTCTTCTGGAGTATAGCTCCAAAAGAGTTAGGAGGCATGCATTTCATTCCAAAACCAAAATTTATCAACCTATTCAACTCAACTATCATGAACCTCAGAGACCTGCCAGTATTCGGTACATTTGTTTTTTTTGGGAGGTGCACCAAATTATTGATCATAAGGGTGCATGACCGAAGTATCTTTTTGGATAGGCGGTACCCAATCCACACTGAAGACATCCATCCACTTACTGGACTACCCCTCAAAGGTGAGGATGTGTTGAAAGGATTCCAGCGTCCCGGTAAGCATGACAAAAAGAAAGGAGAGCCCAACCTCTATGAAAGATTCCAAACTCAAAAGGGGGGGGGGCGCACAAAGAAAATTGACCTGATACTACATGAGACAGTCAGGCCTAAATTCTACATTATAGCCATCAAGGTCATGAGGTCATATTGCAAGGGAGAATGCACACTGGATGCATTGTCGGTAGCATATTTTTGCGCCAACCACATTGTATTCAACTAGTGTAGTTACATTTTGGAGGATCTACTTGTGGCTTGCGAGGAAGCCCAAGATAAGGGAGGCACCTTCAGTGTACTTGTTGATGGAGTTCACAATGCTTAAGTGGAAGCCACCCATGGGAAGATCGTTGGAGCTAGCATAAAAGGGGCACCTTGTGAATATGTTTGAACCTTGGCACTTCTGGACGAACTTGGAGAATACAACTTTCAACACCACATCATTCTCTAAGTGGTACAATGGCCTTATCGAAACAATGTAGAGGTTGTGCATTCTACATGAGCTCCTCAACTACAACATGAGAAACATTGTTTTCAACATGAACCGACATCATATGTTAGCATGGCCAAGGCATGCTAACAGGGAGGATTTACACTCTAGTATGTTGTCGTTCCACCTAGATGAGGAGGCTTTCGAAAAAGAGGTAATGTCATGGTTGGGAGTTAAGCACAACCCGTGCAAGTTAGGGATGCAATATATTTTTCCTCTCAAGTTGTAGAAGAATAAATTCAAAGAAGCAGGGGTAGGACCGAGCTTAGGCTCAGAGCCATAGAAGAAGGAAGCTTCGGAACAGTCGAAATCTAAGGAGGAGGAGGAGACATAACCATTGGAGCACAAGAAAATAGCATTGTTGATATTCCCGTAGCTTCCAAAGAAATCCATGTTGGCAGTTAAGGATGTCAATGAGATCCTGAGTGATTCATTCATTACTGAACCATTGGCGAAGAATTTTAGAACCGAGGTCTCACCAGGTAAAGTTATGAACCCCCAACCCCATTCATCCGTCGTCCCCCAAACGCACTCAATGGTTTAAGAAACCCCCATCATCCATATTCAGGATGACCCTGAGCCTGACACCCTTCCATACAACATCATCACTGAGAACCCTCCATCGCCACCACAATCCCAGTCACCACCCCCATAAACCATTAGTCCACCCTAGATTACTAATCCAAAGTTGATGCAACTCGATTGCCCAGAAAAACCAGAGTGAGAAATCCCACAAACAAAATAGGAGTTTCCTGAGCAAAGACCAGAAGTTTCTGGTCCAAATCCAGAAGTACAAGAGAAGAGACTGTAATTGACTGGTCTGAACCCAGACACCCAGTACTAGTAGATTGTGCCTTTTGTGTTGAAAAATGACATTCAAATGGTGGAGGAGCCAGAAGCTCAAAGTGTTAATGTTTATGCCATTATTATTGTTCTTTGCATTTCATTAGATAAGACCATAATAAGAACAAGATCACTAAGAAATACACATTCACAATAGACACAACATTTATCCTGGGAAACCCTCTAGGGGAAGAAAACTTCCTTATCATAAATGGCTTATAAAATGTTCAAGAGATAACTCAAACCAATATAGATAGTCCTCTCAAAGAGATGCACCATTCTTCTCCCTCTCTCCAACTGGTAATTGCAGCTTGCCTCGTAAGAGAATGAGCAAGTGAAGTGTGTGTTAGAAGTGAGGTGCTAGCCTCTTATTTATATCAATCTGGCATGTGTGAAGAGTCACCATCTGGCAGGGATGACCTCTCACTCTAGGTGGGTAAACCCATCTTTAATTAATTCTGGCCCTTCCATTATAACTGTTGGGGCCGAATTCTTATTCTGCACTTTGTAATTGTCCGATGACCAATCTGCAAAAGGGGATTTGGTCGTTATACAATTACCGACAAGATTAATCCTCAATGGGGATTTAATCTAATGACAATAATAATAATAATGACATGATTAATCCACAATGGGGATTTAATCCAATAATAAAATAATAAGAAGAATGCTCTTCGCAGTTACATTATTTCAACACTCCCCCTTAACAAGA
>JZKD02S1933964.1:200244-232066 GCA_000966675.3 Picea glauca
AGGTAAGGCATGTTCCATATTTAAGGAAAAATATAATTTCAACAGGGCAGTTGGAAAGTGAAGGTTGTATATCCATATTTACAGATAAGACGTGGAATATCATCAAAGGATCATTTGTGATAGAAAAAGGAGAGAAGGTAGGTACATTGTATTTATGTATTGGTAATATTGACTCTTCTATATATTTAGTTCTACTACTTAAATTTCTACTTGATTTTGACAGCATATCTATAAGTGGCTCCCAGTGATGAGATTTCCAAAAACTCCATTTAAGTTTGGATGTACCTATGTAGAGTCATGCGGTATGTTAGAACCAGATGCTTGTCAGAGTCTTTGATACCCAGCTTGGTGCACAAATTATGGAAGTTATTTTTGAACTCTGACACTGTTTGGTCTCTCTTTTGATGCAGCATGGTGCATCTCATGTACTGGTCATCATAGTTTCCCACAAGGTAATATTTTTCATTAACTACATCCATAAAAAAATAGCAAGTGGGATCAACCCCAAATATTCTAGACTCCTCTGTGAAGTTTTTCTCCTAGTAAGTTACCCACCAATGTTTGGCATGGGTGAGAGACTTAAGGACTGCAATGATGATATTTTCTCTGTTAAAAAAATTGTTAATAGAGAAATAAACTTCTAGAAAATTTAACCATTTTTCCAAAGCATCCACATCGATCTAACCCTTAAATATAGGAATATCAATATTAACTTATACTTTGAATGGACCGACTTCTCCAAAATGACTGCTTGAAGAAGAAGCACCTGTTATTGTTGGAAATTGTTGAAGGATTTGAAAAAAAATATCCAACATATCATTCCTCTATTGCACGAGGGATTCCATAAGAAATAGATTTATGGGATCTTATTCTCCCTCATTTCTCTTCTCTTATACCATGGGAGGACACTTGGGTTGGTGAGAGTGGTTGTCCTCAATGGAATCTAACTCAAGACCCAACTCTCTATACCCTGACCTCCTTGAGGACATGCACAAGAAACGAAAAGGGGTAGCCTGCTCTGATACCACTGATCCATATTATTTTGAGAATGAAATGAAGGTAGAGATATAATAGTTAAATATACATAGATATTGAAATCAACATATAAATACAGTAATGCACAATTTTTATTATTGAGAGAATGTACAGAAACTGTAAGATTGCAGAGTGAATGACTTGTTAGAATGGTAGCAGCTTATCTCTGAGAAGAGATATGATGGATACACTCATTCACAAGAAGATGTTGATGGTTAAAATTAGGTTCTAGAGGCATTTTTAACATAAATAAAATCCAAAAACCTAACCCCATAAGATATAACACCAAAACGTTTGCAGGCCCTGATGGGGGTAGTTGGTATGTCAACTTCCCAAGGGTGTAACGTTTGCATACGATCTCCATTTGGGGTAGATGATAACTCATTTGAAAGGTATATCCGAGGAGTACATATTCCATTCAGACTAGGCCATGCCTTAAATTATTTTATGGATGTTGTCATGCCCAAAAAATGTTGTTTAAGGCTTCAAAACGACCCTTGAAGTTTGGGAACCGAAAAACCATAGGAAAACTGCCAAGGTGGAAACCGTTGTTTTGACCCAGTGGAATAGCTGGGTGGCCACTAATTTCCACCTGGACTAATCCTCCCACCTTAGTAATTAATGGTATCCATTACGTCAAGTCCTTGGTGAAGCATTTGTTGAATCTGAAAATTCGTGAGATGCTCGCCTCGTTGAAGAAGTTGTCCTGCTTAGCTTGATGAAGGATGTTATGAAGCTATTGTTGGAGGGGTTGGATATGTTTAACTTTTCTGGCTGCATGATATTTCATAGTGGGGAGGACACTGTCGGTGAATATGCATCATGAATAAAATGAAGGGATTTATCATAACTTGGTTTGACTAGGAAGTGTGGAGGCACTCCCACAGGTGGAGTATAAATATCTTGGTGTTCTTATACAATCTTGTTGATTTGATTCTATTGGATAGAAGGGTCTTGGGCTGAGGTTTTTGTGGTTTCAGTGTCCTTTTCTTATAACAAGGTTGTGAAGAGGTTAAAATTGGTGGTATTTTCGGTACAATAGTCAGAACTACCTCTCGTATCCTGTAGGGATGACCCCATAGAGTAACAATGACACTACGAGGTCGAGAATCATAAACAACATGATTCCTCCACATATATGGATGGCCTAATAGAACATCACATACTTCCAGTGGGGAAACATCACACAATACCTCATCCTTGAAGGGCTTGATGCCATATGATAGTCGACATCACTGGCTGACATGAAGATATCATACATGGTGAAGCCATCAAATGTTGTATGGTTTTGAGTGTGGTGTTGTCAGAAAATCCAACTACTTTATGAGCTATGATGAGAAGATTTTATTCTGGCTTAAAATGGCCCTTGAAGTTTAGGATATAGAAAACTGTAGAAAACTACCAAGGTGGAAAATCCTATTTTGAGCCAGTGGAATAGGTACCAAGAGAACCCTTTGAGTATATCAGACAAAAGTTGGGGGTGATATTGTCTCCCCTTCTTCTAAATAAAACAGTTCACTACTTCAAAAAATGCCCCATTTGATGTTGTATCAGGGATAATTCTACTTTAGTGGAGATGTGCATAGTTGAAGTTTGCAATGGATCTCGATGGTATTCTGTTTAAGGATGGTTTTGTGCACATAAATAGGCTTGTATGAGAGAAAATCCAAAAAATCTCTTTGTCATTGTTCTCAAAGGGGAGGAGTAACAAAACCCTGATGTTGATGCACATTGAAAGTGGGAGAAACTTTCAGTTTCAATGGAACAACTTAGCATATTGATTTGGTATCATAAAGTCATCATTGAAAGAGAGTAGCTCATCATAAAGTCCATTGCTTTGAAAATCATCTTTCAGAACAGAGATGAAGGCTCTTTGGTTTCCATCAATGAAAAAGGGAAAAAAAATTTCACATATGTTGTCATTGATGTCAAAGTGGTCATGGACATGGTCAATTATAGCACAATAAAAAACAAAAGAAGTTTGTGGAAGGATCAAAGGATGGAAGGATAAATGGCATAGAAAAGTATGGCACAAAGTATGGTTCAAAAATAGATGAAGTCGTGAAATGATGAAAACAAAAGTGTGTAGAAGGATCGAAGAATAAAAGTATCAATGGCATAGAAGAAAATATGAAGGGTCCTTTGAACTAGTGCGACGAACGATGCAATAGAATGTGATGAGACAGAGTCAGTGTGACATAATGGAATGTGAAGGATTGTGTGGAAGATTGCACATAAGAAAATTTGCAGGGCACCTTGAGCCAGTGAAACAAATGATGTAGTGGAGTGTGGCGAGATGAAGGCCGTATGAAAAACAATAGAGTGGAATGCGACAAGATGAACGAAAATTTAGAAGTCAAGTGAGAGAGTTACCAAGAAGTGATAATAGTCTGGTGGAGTGACTGGGTGAGTGCATTGTAGGACAAGTGTGACAGGATGAAGACTTCTGAATTGAACCTTTGGATCCTATTTTATGTATACAATAGGTTCTCTATAGACCCGAATTTGAGTTTTTGTGTCATTCTTGAGGAGATGCTCTAATAAGACTAGGTTTTGTTGTTGGAGATGAGTTGGAGCTCATTAGTAGGAAGATTTAGTCCATTTGACTTATTCAAATAATGTTCAGCTATAATTGGACCTTGATCTGGTAAATATTTTTCCACAATATAATAGGCATGCATCCACATATTTTATTTAGACAGAAGTATAACTAACAAGACTTTGATATGGTTAAGATATGTCCACAATATAACCGTCATGCGTGAACTGATTCACATTTATGAGAAGAACAAAATGAATAACAGATTGAATACAATAACATAGAGATAAGGAGAAAAATAAAATATATCCAGTGATAAATAACTTCTATTGAATAAATAAAATAGGTTGAAACTACAAAATTGTAGAACTGAAAATAGCTTGTTCGAATGGTGGTAGCTATATCTGAGAAGAGATGTGGCTATTATGCACATCCATATGAGAAGAATGATTATAATGAGGATCCAGAGGCCATTTTAACATTATTCATGAATTCCAAAACCCTAGACATCCAACAACCTTACCCTAAGAGATGAAACGCCAAAAGTTATTTGGCCCCTGATGGGTAAGTTGGAAACTCAACTTCCCGCATTGTAACTTTTTCATACAAACTCTATTTTAGGCGTGTGATAGCCCATTGGAAAGTTATTTTATAGAACTACACATGATTCAATCAAATTCTGACTCTGTCTACATTTTGACTATGGAAAGACAAAGAAACATTGTTTAGGGCCCCAAAACAACCCTGGAAGTACAAAAGATGTACTGACATAAAAACTTCCAAAATAACCCAGTTGGATTAGGTGGGCGGCCACCAATCTCCACCTGGAAGTTGTGTAGGGATTCAGACAACCTTGAAAGTGTAGAAGCCACAATTACAAAGAATTACAGAAGAATGTTTTGAACTAAAACTATCAAAAGGAGCCAATTGGAATAGGTCAGTGGCCACTAATATCCACTTGGAATAGTCCTCCCCTCTTAGGAAGCAATGGCCTCTAATGCGTTGATTTCCCCCATCAAGTGAGAAATGTTTTGATGAATTTGGCCCTGGGTGAGCCATTTTCCTTGGTGCAGGAGTTGCCCTGCCTTAACAACTCGATAAATCTAGATCCTCTGCTGGTGAGTGACCTTGATTTGTGTGTCCACTATTTGATCAGTGGATGCATGTTCCATGCAGTCAGGGTTGAGATTTATTGGTGTCAATTGTTCTATGATCTCTGAGGTGTTCAATAATGGTGGAAAATATGGTCGAAGGAGGTCCACATAGAACATTGGGTTAAATCCAAGGAAGGGGGGAGTGTTGAGCTCAAAAGTATTTTCTCCCACATCCTTGGTGATAGTGTAAGGCCCGTAGAAAAGTGGATGGAGATTCCGATGGGGACTTGTAAGGTGTCCATTCTACAAATGTAACCATAACTTATATCCCACCTGAAACTTGTGTAGTACTTGGTGTTGATCATGGAACTACTTGTACTTAGCATTGGATTTCTGCAAAATATCATGGACATGTTGGTGGATGTGTTGAATCCGCTCAATGAATATGGTGAATTTTTTGGCCTCAGACTGAACATGGGAATATTCTGTCTATGTGGTTGCAAGAGGTAGTGCAACATCAATGGGACCCAAGGGTTGGAATCCCAACCCCACCTGAAATGGGCTATGGTTGGTGAAGCTATGGAGAGCCATGTTGAAGTTGTGTTGAATATAGGGAAGACTCTCATCCGATGTATGTGGATTCTTAGAGTTATACATGAGCAGGATGTGCACAATCATCCTATTGATGACCTATGGCTGGCCATTGGTTTGAGGGTGGACGGAAGTGGATTTAGTGATCTTGGTGTCCAATAGTGACCAGAGACTTGACCAAAATGTGTTGAGGAACCTACTATCCCAATCATAGATGATGGTATATGGCATCCCAAAATGGATCCATACTCATTCGAAGAAGAGTTTGGCAGTATATGCCGTTGTTATTCTCTTCTTGTAGGTTGTGAGAATGACCATCTTTGAAAACTGATCAAACACCACAGATACACAATCATTTCCTTCCTTGGTGGATGGAATGCCAGACATGTAATCTAACGAGATGGATTCCCAATGCCTCTTGGGAGTAGGAAGAGGGGTGTATAAGCCTTGATTCTTGATGGTTGGCTTGGAAATGGCACATGCAATGCAAGATCTAATATAATTGTTGATGTCCTATTCAATTTTTGGCCAATAAAATTTTTTTCGTAGAATTCCCACAGTTTTATCCATGCCAAAATTTCCTGCCATCCAACTGTAGTAAGCCTCCCAAATCATCTTTGCACGCTCGCTTGTAGGAACATAGAGGTGGTCAATATGGCATAATAGTTTGTCTAAAATATGAAAATTGATGACATTCATGCTTGTACCCAAGAGATTATAGGTGATGGAAAATTCATGATCTTCTTGATAAATTTGGGGCCACTTAGATGCCTCATGCCCATAAGAATGGAGCATGGTGTTGAGTGCAACCATGGGTGGTCAAATGAGGCAATCAATGACATAATTTGTGCTCCCTGTCTTATACTTGATGTTGAGATGGAATTGTTGCAGTTATATGGAGCAATTATGATGATGGTCGTTCTGCAACTTACCCTATGTCTGTATGAACTTCAAAGGCTTGTGATTAGTGTGGATGATTGTATCCTTTCCCAAAATGTAATGTTTCTATTTACGGAAGGCTTGTACAATGGAATACATTTCCTTTTCATTGGTGGGGTATTTACGGACAATATTTGAGAGTGTCTCACTATGGTATGATACCAGATGACCATGCTAAGTGATAATTGTGCCTATAACATAGTTAAATGCATCAGTCTCAAACAGTTGTTGCAGATCGGGTAAGGAGAGTATTGGATCTGAGCATAAGTGGTTATTCATATCATTAAATTCTTGTTATTGTGCCTTCCACCATGCGAAATTTTCCTTGCCACTTCCCCTACTTAATTGGCTGAGGGCCCATGCAATATGAGAGAATCCCAGCACGAACCCTCGGTAGAAGTTGGCAAGTCCCAAGAAGTTTCGAATCTTGGTTAGTGTGGTCGGGGTTGTCTAGTCATGGATGAATTGGATCTTATCTGGATCCACATGTACCCCATGTTTATCAACAATGTATCCCAAGTATTGGATCCTGCTCATTCCAAAGGATATTTTTTCAAGTTGGCACATAGCTTGTGTTTCCGCAGAGTGCTCAAAACCTATTGAATATGTAGCATGTGCTCCTCCCAAGTTCTGCTGAAGATGAGGATGTTGTAATACCCCAAGGATGAACCTCGGTTGTAATTATGAATGTAACATGTTTTTTAGGCTAGTGAGACGAGTATTTATAAGTTGGTAGGATTATTTGTTGATTAGGCCGGGAGCCTAGATGTTAAAGGCCAAGAGCTTGTTTTGTACATGTAAATATTCATATTATTAATATACCAACATCGTTGTGTGTAGACTGACCATGAAGAAATAGTAAAGGGGACTAAACTCCACTAGGTTGGAAAAGGGAGGAGGCTAAGAGATTGAGGAAAAAGGGCTAAGATTAAGAGCCTAAAAGAATAATATATAATTATTATTCTAAAATTTATAAAGAGGATATTAATTTATCCTAATTTATTTTAGGGAAGGGAACGCTATCCAAGTGGGAGGAACATGCTCCTGGAGAGCCAAGTGTCATTCAAGATGCATGTAGATTTATGGGGGGCGTTCTCACCATTCTGACCATTTTGACGATTCTCGCCATTCTCGCAGTCCATACCATGCTAGTCATCTGTTACCCAGACTTACTGATTCACTGAGAAAGCACCCAGTGAGTCGGTCCGCCATTGTTGAATTCCAAGACACCTGAACCTTTGCAACAAACCCGAGTTGATACCTTGCTGCACCTGTACCCTACGAATTTCCTATGTATTGTTACATTATTAATGTCCTCCATGTCCAGTTTTTTTTGCTTCCATAACCATGCCCATGTGTTGAGGAGCAAGAGTGAAGAAGCGGGTTGTCAGGCCCGTGGAAAGAAGATGAAGGTTTTCGGGCCTGTGAACAACTCTCTCTAGGTGAGAGAGTGTGTTGAGGAAGTGAGTTCTCCTGGAGGGAGTCCAGTAGTAGCTACAGAGCTCTAAGAATTTCTGATCTGGCCTAGTGTTGAAGCCCAAGGAAAGGGAGGTGTAGTAATTGATGTATTGTGTGACAGTTAAGGTGTACACTCCTAGGGTGGGACAAGCATGTGGGGAATGAGAGTCTATGAGTTGTGGGTGTTAGTGGCTCCTTGGAGGAAATCCTTCCTATTGTACTATGTAACTTCTTTTTGTCCCTTCCAAGCCCATGAATCCCTTGCTCGGTGGAGTTTAGTCCCAGCTCGGGGGTGACCCACTTCTGAGAGTGATGAGCAACATAGTCTAAGGCTAGGAGGTTCGTGGAAGTTCTACATGCATTTGGTGTACTTCAATTAAGAGAGAAGTATTATTTTTTTCCTTAGTGGTTAAATAATGTATTTTAGTGCATGTCTTTGATTCTTGTAATGATATCATGTGTTTTTTTGCATGTATGTTTTCATGTTATCTCTATTTATTTCTTGTTAAGTTTATATGTGAATATTTATGTAAACGATGTTTACTCGGTGACGATGCCCAAGATGTTATTGGTTGGGGATGTTATGGTTGGTAGCAAAGAGTTATCTAGAGTAGCATGGCTTGACCTAGGTGGCCGAGGATGTTACAATATGGTATCAGAGCCATGGTTTCAACAATGAGCCTAGATGGGCAATGTTAGTGAAAGTTGAAGAAAACGTTTCGGAAAGGAATTGTTTTTGAAATGGAAAAAATTCATGTTCAGATCTCGGGTTTCAACACTAAGCCTAGATGGGTAGTGTCAGTGGTTAATGAAACAAAGGTTTCAGAGTGAATGCTTGTCAAAACATACAAAATATGAGTTAATAGTGTCCCTGTGTGCCAAGAGAATACCTTGGTTGTGTTATGAAACTCAGGAGGTATAACGGTTTAAGGAATGGAAATAGATAAAGAAGATGCAACAACCGTTGTGTTGGGACATAAGGTTGGAATTGGGGCATAGGATATGTGCAGGGGGAAGGCCAACTTTTCCATTCATCATATCTCGAAAAAGGTGCATGAGAGTTAACCTCCAAGTCATTCGGACTTTGCGACTATGAAATTTTTTAGGTGTTATAGAGAAAAAGGGGCCAAATCCTGAAGTTACAAAGTCCTGGAGTGGATCTACACCATAGATCTAGGGAGAAGTGTTTACTGTTGTATTTGACTAAGGATAAATCAGAGCCATTAGATCAAGTCAAGAGAAGAAGGTAAGGCACAATGGTGAAAAGTAGATCTCATTCATTAGATCTGTGTGCAGGTGGTCGTGAGCCGTAGATCTCATAGCCATTTAGAAATTCAATATTCAAGAGAGACAAAGTGTTCTAAGGAAAAAAATATCAAAGTCCCAAAGTTCAGAGTTAATATGAACCATTTTTCAAAAGAAACAGGTGTCGATAGATTGGATTGTTCGGGAATTTGAAATTCAGGAGAGACAAAGTGTGCTAACGTGAAAACTCCTGAAGTCCTGAAGTCTTGAGTTAATATGGACCATTCGTCAAAAGAAACACGTGTCAACAGATTGTCTTGTTTGGGAATTCGACATTCGAGAGAGAAAAAGTGTGATAAGGTGAAAAATCCCAAAGTCCCAAAGTCTGGAGTTAATCCAGACCATTCGTCAAAATAAACACGTGATGGAAGATCAGATTGTTTGGGAATTTGACATTCAGGATCAGAAAAGTGTTCTAAGGTAAAAATTCTCAAAATCTCAAAGTCCAGAGTTAATTTGGACCCTTCATCAAAAGAAACATGTGTGGGAAGATTGTCTAGTTTGAGAATTCAAAATTCGGGAGAAATATGGTGTGATAAAGTGAAAACTTCTAAAGTCCTGAAGTCTGTATTTTATCCAGATCATTCATAAAAGGAGACTCGTGTCAGAAGATCAACTTGTTTGGAGTTTGTCATTTAGGAGAATTAGATTGTGCTAGTGTGGAATCTCTCGAAGTCCCAAAGTGGTGTGACATGTTGATGTCACCAGGGATGATGTGGACACATGGGATGTGTGCCATGTGTCAGTGAGTTAAGAACCTTTGGAAGATAGAAATTCTAGTTAGAACGTGACATGTGTCACCCGTCAGATTAGGCCACATGCCTTCTTCTAGTATTTCTCCACATGGCACTCTTCTCAAGCATGGATGGTGGGGCCTCTGATGGTTACATAAAGAAGTTAAAACCTTGGGAAAGTATTTAACTAGATTGGGCCCACAATAACTTGGTCACAGTGGACACGTGGTGCCATACACTGTAGTCTAGAGACCTGACACTCTAGAGGAACTTGGACAATAAGAGTTTAAGTATGAAAACTCCCGAAGGCGGGAGTATATCTCGAATGTTGATCGCAAAGGATGCATGGCGTCAGATCCCAAGGTTCAGAGACTTGACACTATGGAAGAAATGGTTCATGATTGAGTGGAGGAAGAAATCCCTGAAGTCCCGTAGCATCGAAGTGATGTGACATGATGATATCACTGGGGTGACATGGAAGTATTCAGATATTTGTGGTTTGAGAGTTTTTGGGTCTGTAAATGTGAAATCCTTTGAAGTCTTGGAACCTTGAAGCTCTGAATTCCCAGAGCCAGGAAGTCCCAAGGAAATGGATGTGACATGGAATTATGATGTCACCTAGGTTACATGGATCTCCCCTAGGCATGACAGGTGTCATATGACTTTGTACTTGGAAACATTTGCAACAATTCAAATACTTGGCACTCGAGAAGGATTGCGAGTATGGATAGTCCGGAACTCCTGAAGCCCAAAGTTTTGTAGTAATTATCAATCATTGGACATTGGGAAGCCAAGGAACATTGATCCACCCCACTTCGTGAGTTCTCCAATGCGACACTCTGGGATATTTTTTGTGATGTGGTTTGGAAACTGTCGAAGCCAAGAGTCCTGGAGCTCCTATCCACCGTAGACCTAATAGGTAATGTGGACCATAGATCCACCACCCTTCGTGAGTTCGCCAATTAAATGTTCTGTGATGTTTGTGATGTGCGAAAAAGGGAAACCTCCGAAGCTCCGAAGCCCCGAAGTTCCAAGGCTCCGGATAAGTGCCCAACTATTAGAACTTGGTCAGAGTCATGGTCACATGTGAATTAAGGGATGAAGAAAAAGGGTCTAGCGACAGAAAGTGAATTGTAGAAAAGAACAGGGCTCAGAGATAGAGCCATAGGGATTCTTGATAGACCAAGACCCACATAAAATGGAGTCTGATATTCTTTTGTTGAATCAAATTTTTTAAGTTATTTTGGAAAATTATTAAGGACTGATAGCCTGACAAAATTCAATTGACTTCCCATTTTGTAGAAGTTAGAAATTGTCAGAATCAAACCAAATTGTCACATAGTGCATAGAAATGGAGGAGGCACATGACGATTGTAGTCCAAAGGATGAAGTTAGAGGAACGGATGTCCATTTGGGATTTGAAGGAAAAAACTCCAATGGGCATGGATAAGAAATAGATAAATATGAGAGCATGATGAAAATCATTAAAAATTTGCAAAAATATATCCAAATTCACTAAGAAGATAATGAAAGGTTTAAGAAATCCAAGCGACAATAGGAAGACTTCAATATGAATTTAATGCGGAGCCTGGAAAGAATTGAAAATAAGTTGGATAAGGAAAGTGGATCCAACAAATTAGGGAGCCACAAGTCCCCTGATGAGGAAACAAGAGAAATAAGTGGTAACAGACGTCACCAACACTCCCAAAGGCATTCCAAAAGGAAGCAACATCAAAATTCAAGTCCATCTCCTACCATAAATCATAGGATATATGAAGTCGATGAATTGAAGGGTGAAATGAATAAGATCGAACCTCCTACGTTTGATGGAGAGCATCGAAAAGATGAAGAGGATGACACATGGCTACTTTGCATGAGGAAATATTTCCAATTGCATAATTATTCCTCTCATGCAGAAGGAAGAATTAAAATCTATCGGCTGAAAGGAAAGGCATCCATGTGGTGGGATCAACTTGTGCAAGTGAATCACATGAGACAGAAGGATGTTACATGGAAGGAATACAAGATACATTTTGAAAAGAAGTACTTAACCAAGAGATATTATGACAAGAATATGAAAGAGTTCTTTGAACTTAAATTGGGCAACATGAATATAGATGAATATGAAAGGAGATTTATAGAGTTTTTGAAGTATGTCCCTTTGATTAAGGATGAGACAGTTAAGATCCATAGATATCTGAGTGGGCTTCCATCTTTTATCAGTGATAAAATCCAGTATGATGATCCTAAAACTATGGAAGAAACCATAAGGAAGGAAACATGTTTATATGATTAGCATAGGGGAAAACCTACTTTCCAAATAGCTTGGGAAGAAAAGAGGAAGTTTAAGAAGGAGTAGAGGCAGAAGGGGAGAAAACCACCATTTTTCATAAATAGTCCTCAAGGAAAACTAGTTTTGAGGGAGACCAGGATGGCTGAAGTAGGTGGGAAAAGGCCAAGGAAGACACCTATGCAATGTTGGGGCTGTAATGAAGATCATAAGTATAGATATTTCACGCATATAAGGGACAAGGTGAGAGCTATACACAATGTTCAACAAGAAAAAATAGTGGAGGACATGGGCAGAAGACTACCAAGGATCTATGCAGCCATGGAAAACAAGCAAGTTGAATTTCAATCACACATGATTGAATTCGAAGGTATGATCAATAAATATGAATTTACTATTTTATTTGATTTGGGGGCTAGTCATATCTATATATATATATCCTAAGGTAGTGGAAATATTTCAATTACCAAGAAAAAGACATGGGAAATCTAGGTTGGTACAGCTGGATACAAGAGCCAAGAGAAAGGTTGTTGAGTTGGTTAAATCATGTCCAGTGGGAATGAATGGACTGAGGAACAAGGCATGTTGGACCAAAACCATGCCATATTAGACTATCATAACAAGGTATTCACTTTCCTGGATGAGGAAGGAAATCAGAGAGCAGTCCAAGGAATTCCCAGAGAAGTTACCATCCTGGAAATCTCAACAATGCAGCTAAAGAAGTGTTACAGGAAGGGCCACCAAATATTTGCAGCCCATATGGATGAAGAACCTAAAGATAAGGTGCCAAAATTGGAGGATCATCCAGTCCTGAAATATTTTAAAGATGTGTTCAAGGAGATGCCTAGGGCAGCTCCAGTATTAAAGAATCCATACCAAATGAGCACAACATAACTGAAAGAACTGTAAATGCAACTTGAATAACTTTTAGAGAAGAGGTACATATGCCCAAGTGTGTCACCTTGGGGTGCCCTATTGTTATTTGTGAATAAGAAATATGGGACCTTGATATTGTGCATTGACTTTAGATAGATAAATAAAGTAACTATAAGGAACAAGTATCCTCTACCAAGGATTGATGATCTCTTCGATCAGTTGAAGGATGCAAGTATATTTTCAAAGATAGATCTCATGTCAAGATACCATCAGGTAAGGATTAAATATGAAGACATCAACAAGACAACCTTCAAGACAAGGTATGGTCATTATGAGTTCACAGTGGTGCCATTTGGGTTATCAAATGAACCAGATGTTTTTATGTGTTTAATGAATGGTGTTTTCCAAGAATATTTAGACAAGTTTGTCATTTTATTTTTGGATTAAATCCTTGTATATTCCAAGACAGAGTAAGAGCATGGGAAACACTTGAGGATGGTGTTACAGGTGCTAAGAGAGAACCAACTATTTGCTAAGTTGAGCAAGTTCTCATTTTTCCAAAATCGAATCCACTATTTGGGGCATATAATATTTGAAGAGGGAATAATAATAGACCCCAAAAAGATTGAATCCATTAAAGGGTGGGAAGCACCTAAGAATGTGGCAGAAGTGAGATCCTTCATGGGTCTATCTGGCTACTATAGGAGATTCATTACAGGATTTTCAAGGATTGCTTACCCAATCACTTCCTTACAAAGAAAAGGGACAAAATTTCAATGGACAAAAGAATGTGAAAAGAGCTTCCAACAATTGAAGCAACTATTAACCGATGCTCCAATTCTGAAGATTGCATATCTGGATGAAAAAATCATGGTTTGCACAGATGCATGCAGAGAAGGACTGGGTGGAGTCCTCAGCTAGAATAGGTTTGTGATATGTTTTGAATCCAGGAAATTGAAAGAGCATGAAAGTCTCTATGCCACTCAAAATTTGGAGTTGGAATCCATAGTACATTCTTTAAAGAAATGGAGACACTACCTCATGGGAAAGAGGTTTGACCTAAGAATAGACTGTAATGGTCTGAAATATTTGTTTGATCAACCTACTTTAAATTCCAGACATAGAAGATGGTTTGAATTCCTCCGTGAATATGAATTTGATATCAAACACATAAAAGGAAAGGAGAAAAAAATGGTTGATGCACTCAAAAGGAGAGTGCATGAACTACATGCTACAACCATAATCATGTATCAAACCGATCTTAAAGACAAAATTTTGGAAGCTACAAAAGAAAATTTACAGTACATGGAAATGGTAACAAAGTTACAATAGGGTAAGATGCTACAAAAAATAGAAGATTATAGATTGGAAGTTGATGGAATACTCCTATACAAGAACATAATTTATGTACCCAGTTCTCACAAATTGAGGATTATGATCTTGAAAGAGATGCATAATGTGCCTTATGTCGGGCACCCTATATATCAGAAAATAGTGGCATCAGTCAAGAGCCATTACTACTGGCTAGGAATGAAGAAAGAAATTGCAAAATACATCACCAGATCTATGGAGTGTCAAAGAGTCAAAGCTGAGAATAGACACCCAGATGGGTTGCTACAACCATTACCTATACCCTAGTGGAAGTGGGAAGTGGTGACAATGGATTTCATCACAGGATTACCCAGAAAAAACAAGCAACATGATTCCATCATGGTGGTGGTGGATAAGTTTACGAAGGCTTCCCATTTTATTCTATTGAATAATACTCACAAGGAATCTAATGTTGTTGATATTTATATGAGGGAAATAACTTGATTTCACAGTATTCCCAAGACAATTGTGTCTGACAAAGACCCAAAATTTACCTCAAATTTTTGGAGAGGATTATTCAAGGGGTTCAGAATGAACTTGAACTTCAAAACAACTTATCATCCTAATTATGATGGAAAAACAAAAAGAGTAAATCAAGTGATAGAAGATATGTTAAGAATGTATGTGATGGAAAAACCATCGATATGAGAAGACTACCTACACTTGGTATAGTTTTCTTACAACAATGGGTACCAAGCATCACTGAAGATGAGCCCATTTGAGGCACTTTATGGCAGAAAATGAAACACACCAATAAGTTGGGACAACCCAGCTGATAGAGAAATAATTGGGCCATAGTTGATCAGGGAAATGGAAGAGCAATTGTTAAAGATTAAGAAGAATTTGAAGTCTTCCCAAGACAGAAAAAAAATCTATTATGACAAAGGTAGAACCCACAAGGATTTTAAATTGGGTGATCATGTTTTCTTGAAGGTGAAAGCCAACAAAAGTTCCTTGAAGATGGGAAACTATTCCAAGTTGGTAGACATATATTGTGGACCATTTGAAATTATAGAAAGGAATGGACCAATAGCTTATATGCTTGCATTTCCTGCATGAATGACTATTCATAATGTATTTCATGTCTCATTGCTCATGAAATATATACCTGATGCTAATCATGTGATTGATTGGAATGTGATTCAGGTGGAGAAAGAAGGCGCCTTACAACTGCATCCGGTGCACATACTAGACCAGAAGAGAAAGAAACTCTAGAATCGATCCATCAGGCTTGTAAAGGTCTAGTGGACCTGGTACGGTCCTGAGGATGCAACATGAGAGAATGAAGACACTATGCAAGCATAATACCTGCATCTTTTTGAATATTTTGGAAATCTTGTTGATGTTGTGTAATCAATTTGCACTGAAGACAGTGCAAAAAAATAAGGGGAGGGGATTTTAATACCCCAAGGATGAACCCGGGTTTTAATTATGAATGTAACATGTTTTTTAGGATGGTGAGTCGAGTATTTATAAGCTAGTAGGTTTATGTGCTGATTAGGTTAGGAGCCAAGATGTTAAAGGCTAGGAGCATGTTTTGTACATGCAAATATTCATATTATTAATATAAAAACATCACTGTGTGTAGACCGACCATGAATAAAGAGTATGGGGGAATGAAATCCACTAGGTTGGGCAAGGAAGGAGGCTAAGAGATTGAGGAAAAATGGATAATCTTAAGAACCTAAAATAACAATGTATAATTATTATTCTAAAAGTTGTAAAGAGGATATTAATTTATCCTAAGTTCCTTTAGGGAAGAGAACGATTTACAAGTGGGAGGAATGTGCTCCTAGAGAGACAAGTGTCATCCAACATGCATACAGATTTATGGGGGGGTCTTCTCACTATTATGACCATTCTGACGATTATCACCATTCTCACAATCTGTACCATGCTAGCCATACGTTACTCAGAGTCACTGATGCACTGAGAAAGAACGCAATGATCTAGTCCTCCATTGTTGAATTCCAAGACACTCGAAAATCTGCAACAAACCTAATTTGATACCTTGCTGCACCTGTACCTTGCGGGTTTCCTACATATTGTTCTGTTATTACTATCCTCCATGTCAATTTTTTGTTGCTTCCATCACCATGCCTGTGTGTTGAGGAGTGGGAGTGAAGAAGTAGGTTGTCAGGCCTGTGGATAGAAGAAGAAGGATGTTAGGATCGTGAGCAACTATCTCTGAGTGAGAGAGTATGCCGAAGAATTGAGTTCTCCTGGAGGGAGTCCAGTAGTATCTATAGAGCTCTGAGAATTCTTTATCTGACCTATTGTTGAAGCCTAAGGAAAGGGAGGTGTAGTATCTGATGGACTGTGTGAAAGTGAAGGTGTACACTCCTAGGGTGGGACATGCATGTGGGGAATGAGAGTCTGTAAGTTGTGGGTGTAAGTGGCTCCTTGGAGGAAATCCTTCATGTTTTAATATGCAACTTCCTATTGTCCCTACCTAGCCTAGGAACCCCTTTCCTGATGGAGTTTAGTCCCAGCTTGAGGGTGACCCACTGTTGAGATTCATGAGCAACATGGTCTAAGGTTGGGAGGTTCGTGGAAGGTCTGCACGCAGTTGGTGTACTTAAATTAAGAGATAAGTATCATTTTTGTGCTTACAGGTTAAATAATATATTTTAGTGCATGTTTGTGATTCTTGTAATAATATCACGTGTTTTGTTTCATGTATGTTTTCACGTTATCTCTATTTATTTATTGTTAAGTTTATATGTGAATATTTCTGTAAAATATGTTTACTTAGTGACGATGCTTGGCCTGTTGGTGGTTGGGGACGTTACTGTTGGTATTAGAGCATTATCTGGAGTAGCATAGCCCAGCCTGGGTGGGAGGGGATGTTACATATGTCATACAGATATACCACCACAAAAGAGTTGGTGAAGGGTCTCAATACATCATCCATCAACCTCATGAAATTTGTTGGTGCATTGGTTAGGCCAAAGGGCATAACCAACGATTTAAAGAGACTTTCTTTAGATTTGAAAGTTGTCTTCCATACATTAGTCAGTTCCATGGGAACCTGGTGGTATACAAAATTTAGGTCAATATTGTTGAAGAACTTTTCCCCCTTGAGTTGGTCAAGAAGGTCATCAATTCGGGGAATTGAGTACCAGTTCCTGACTATGATTTTGTTTAATGATCTGTAAACAATGCAGAGCTTCCAGGTCTTGTCTTTTTGTTGGTTGTGGAGCCTGATTATCTTCCTGATTCAGAGGTCTTTGTTTTCAGTCATGTTTATACCCCATGAAGTATTTACACCCTAAAAGTATGTACACTCTTCCACGTGGGGGAGTGCAGAGGGGGGTTACCCCCTCTGCGGGGTCTGGGGGGTTAGGCGGTAGAAATCTTTGTAAATGTATATTTTAATTTCATTGTAAATCTAGACCGTTCATTATAAGGTCGCAGATCTAATGGTAGAAATTATGTAAGGGTTTTTTTCCCTAGAAGGAACCCTCTGTTATGAAGTAAATTTATTGCGGCTATGCATCATAGCAAATATTGTATTCTGAGATAGGAGTATGTGAGAAAACGAAGAGGAAGTTACAACGGGTTTGTTGTAGGTTGTATTCCTTCATTTGCTGGATAATAATAAAGCAAGGACCTGGCAATTTCTCTGTTGGACGTAGCCCAGACTAGGTGAACCATGTAAATCTGTGTCTCTATTGTATTGTGTATCTTCTATGTTTTGTTTCCGCATTTTTTTTATTTTATTGCTCCATGGTCTTGTTTTCTAAAAACACCTTTTTCTGCACCAATACAATTGGGCTTCTGCAAGGGGAGGAGATGGGTCTGATGTGCCCCTTTTGAAGAAACTCTTCAATATGATGATTTATTTCATCATTTTCCATTAGTGAGCAATGATAAACTAGTCCATTAGGAAGAGGTGCACCAGGTGTTAGATCAATTGGATGCTTGAGTTGGCAGTGCATCATTACCCCGGTGGGTGAGGAGAAGATGTCTTTGTATTCTTCTACAATTATGTCCACTTTCTTCTATTGCAAATAGAGGCTCTATGTAGATGTCACATATGTGGAAGTCACCTTCTTCTTACTGTGAGCACAGATCAAAAAGAAGATGAACTTATCGGTCAGTGAAATGACAATATTTCATTTCTTAGCAGAGATTAAAGAAATAATGGTAGGCGATGCTACCTCTGGTATCCTGTACAATTTTATACCCAAAGTAATAATAACATTGCGGGGTCTAGACTCATACACAACATGTTGTTTCCACATATATGGTTGTCCTAAAATAAAATCACAAACTTCATGCGATGAAATATCACACAATACCTCATCTTTGAAGAGTTTTATGTCGTAGGGAAGATGACACTATTGGCTAATGTGAAGATATCTTCCTTGGAGAAGCCAACCGATGGTGTAGGGATATGAATGAAGTATCATCGGTAAGTCCAACTACTTGAAGACCTTTGTAGAGATCAGGTTCTTCTCACTTCCTCTATCTACAATGAAATGAAGAGGAGCCCTCTTTACCCACATATATGACTGAAAGAGGTGTTCCCCTTCCTCTGGTTCTTCTAATTCACTTGGTTGGATTTTGGTGGTAGCGACAGTGGTAGTAGGTTCATCGATAATCTTCTTCTCTCCTTCTAGATTTTATTTGGAGTTAGAATCTTCCTATGACTCAGAATCTTTTAGCTCGGCCACCAGTGACTTCTTCGAGCAACATTCTTCGGTGTTGTGCCAAGGTATTTTATGTTATTCACACCACTTTCCCATTTCCTTCTTTGACTTCTCATTAACCTTCTTATGTTGCAGCTTTGACTGGTTCTTCTAAGAGTGGCCATATTTCCTCTATCCCTTGTTTTGTGGTTTGGGGCCACCTTTTCCCTACTTCAGCTGTGAGGAGTTTGGAGATCCAAACTATTGCCTCTTTTCTTAAATTTATGCTTGATCTTGCAACATATTTGTAAGCCATACCCAATGATGCGATGTCCAAAAAATCCATTTCTGTTTGAATGTATCTATGCAAAAACGCACTTTATTTTAGAAACATATTTCGTTCAAAGTCTTTGATACCCAATCTGGTGCACATGGTATGGAAAATATTAGTGAAATATGATACCATCTGGTCCCTTTCCTGATGCAGGGTGGTCCATCTTGTGTATTGGTCCTCGTAGCTTCTAGTAGGGTAGTACTGTTATTTAATGGCATCCCTGAAGGAATTCCATGTGGGGGTGACCAAAAATATTACAGATTCCTCTATGGCCATTTTCTCAGAGTAAGTATCCCACCAGTCCTTAACATGAGGGATGACCTTGAGGAGTGCAAAAGTAATATTTTCCCTATCGGAAAGATTGTGGACTGAAAACTACCCTCCAAGCAGATTCAACCATTTATCTATAGCATCTGCATCTATCGGTCCTTCAAATAATGGAATATTAAAATTTACTTGTACCTTGAAGGAGGTTGCATGGCCGCTTGATGAATATGTGTCTCCCGTGGGAAATCGCTGAAGGATCTATGCAAAGTTGTCCATCATTTCATTCCTTTGTCACGTAAGGGATTCCTTGAGAAACATTTTAAAAGGATCTCCTACTCCATGATATTTATTTTGTCCCCCATGGGTTGTTTTCAGGCTCAACGCAACCAATCTTGCAAAGGATTGATTGGTTCGAGTCCCAATTTCTTGTACCCAGATCTTGTTGGGGACTTGCACGAAGAAAAATAAATGAAGAGAAGACTGCCATGGTACCATTGACCTGGATTTATGAGCGGAACTAAATGAATAATAGACTAAATACAATAACACATAGATATACAGAATAATAATAGATATCCAGTGAACAATAAATTATATTGAATAAATAAAATAGGCTGAAACTGTAAAACTACAGAATTGAAAACAACTTTCTTGAATGGTGGTAGTTATCTATGATAAGAGATGTGGCTGATACACACATCCATCTGAGAAGAATGATTAAAATGAGGCTCCATATTCCTTTTTATCATTACTCATGAATGTCAACACCCTAGACATCCAAAAACCTAACCCTAGGAGTTAAAACGCCAAAAGTTATGTGGGCCCCGATGGGTAAGTTGGTACCTCAAATTCTTGGGGTCATAATGTTTGCATATGACCTTCGTTTTAGGCGTGTGATAGCCTGTTGGAAAGGTATTTTTGAGAGCTAAAAATTATGTGGTAAAACTTTGAATTCATCTACAATTTGACTATGTAAATCCAAAAAAACATTGTTTAGGGCACTAAAATGGCCCTGGAAGTACATAAATATGTACTGACATGAAAACTTCCAAAATAATCTAGTTGGATTAGGTGGGAAACCAATAATATCCACCTAGAAGTTGTGTAGGGATTTAGAAAACCCCGTAAGTGTAGAACCCACAATTACAAAGAATTACAGAATAACGTGATGAACTAAAACTGTCAAAAGGATCCAGTCGGAATAGGTGGGTGGCCACCAATATCCACCTAGATCATGTACATACTTTATTTAGATAGACATGTAACCAATAGAACTTTGATATAGTCAATATATGTCCAAAATATGACTATTACACGTCCACATACACGATTTTGAACTCAAGAAAAAACATTATAAATATGGATGTGCTCTGTTTGAGTCATGTGGGGAGGAGAAAAGAAGAAAAAGGTTTTGTAACTGTTCAAAGAAACTGAACTAAATACATATGATATAGTTTTGTAAGATTTTTTTTTAAACTGAATATAGGGTGGCAGAGTGGTGCTAGGGTGAGTTGAATATCATTGAGTATTTGTGTCCTCATCATTTGTAACAGGTTAGGACATGATAGGATTGGTGTCCTCATTATATACGACAGGTTGGTTCCTAAAAGGATTGGTGTCCTTATTATCTGCGATAGGTTGGTGCCTGAGAGGATTGATGTTCTCATTATCTGTGACAGGTGGGTACCTATCAATATGAATAATTATAAATTGTAAGTTTGTGCTTGTAGAATAACATAAAGAAAGATGTTATGTGGTTTTCTCCCGCATTGGGTTTCCACATAAAAATCCTTGTGTAACGTGTTTTCTATGTTGCATTTTGATTTCTGCATGTATTATTGATTAAGTAAGCATTTCTAAATAACTTTAAATTGTTGAAAAGAAATCAAATCGAGAAATATGATACAATATTGATTCACCCCCCCTCTTAGTATTGTTTTAATTCATAACACTAGAAACCCCCTTCTCCCCATTCAAATTATCCTCATGCAAGATGGATAGTAGAATTCAAACTCAACTTCTCTTCCTAGTTATGATAATATAGGGGAGACATTTTGCTATATTTTATGATTGGTGGCTTAGATTGAGAAATTTGTTTCATCCACTCTTCTTAACTCACTTTTTATTTAAAATTAAAATTTGAAAATGGGTGAATGTTCAAGGTAGTGTAAGGTAAATGTTTTTAGGCATTAACCCCCCTTAGACCCCATCACCTTTCCCCTCTTGTGGTATCATATCCCCTATAGGCACTCAAGCTCAATTGATATGGATCTTCTTCTTTATCCCCTATGTGCCAACAAATGGTGCTTGTAGTACGATTGTAACTCTTCTTGGTTCTCATCTTGGCACGTAGTGATGTAGATGAAATGCGAATCTACATAGAAATTTTCTATTAGTCAGTACTAGTGCAGGGTGCGCGGTGTCATGTGTGGAGATGATTTAATGATGACATTTAATTTTTGATAGTATGCATGAAACACAACGTTGGATTTCCACTTCTTCATCATGTCGTTGGTGTACCACAAGTTTGAATACCGAGCGGCCAACAAATCCGAGGGTTCAATATCTAGGAAGGTGGCTCCTTCAGGAATTTTCCAAGCGACAATTACGATCAAAATGATCTACTAGCTGTAGTGGAATTCATATCCAAAATCCTGAGCTTTGCAGTAATCCTTCTCCATCTCATTAACGAGGTAGTTCTCCCAGTTCATCTGCATGCCCTACACACATTTTCTTACAAGGTCCACCATAAACCTGGTGACCTATGTGGGGTGGTTCTTCCTTACGATCTTGCCAACTATGAGTTGGAAAGTGAGACGCACTGTGCCATCCTGTATAGAGGCTACCTTGTAACCTCTCTTTCCTTTTTTGACTTCTCTGTAAGCTTCCTTGATGTGCTATGCCAAAGAACGATCTAAAGCCTTTGATGGATAAAACTGTTGAGGGTCAAGGCCCTTCACACTTAAGCCTATGATCTGGTGCATCAGCATTGGATCCACAGTAATACTTCGGTCGAGCCATAGGTATCTGCCATGATATCATGGCAGGAGGAGTTTAATGCAAGCGTTAACCTCCTGGTGGTAGCCAAAATGAGAGATCTTCATCACATTCATCACGGTGTACTACACCATCTCCTTAATCCATGGCTATGAGATGAGGTGAGGCTTCTTTCCAGCTGTCTTTGTGAGATAGCAGTGGGGCACCAACATGGCGTAGTTCTTTCAGTCGCCCAAGTTGAAGTCGTTGTTCTTCAGTAGCAGGATCTATCCTAAATCACTTCCAACTACGCGTATTCCTTTCGGAATGTACACAATGAACATGGTGTACTCATAATATCAGGGAATTTTGTCGCAGTTAACAACGCCAACCAAAGGTGGGATATACTTGGGTAAGATCAACGAGATCTTCTTCACATTATCCATATCATCACGGTGCTTACTTCGTTGTTCCGTTCTAGGGTTGACATGACTAGAACAATGTCCAGTCGAAGGGGAAGCCTGCAATCCCCTAGTCGATGATGCCTGGACACCTTCATATATCGGTCTGTTGGCCATTAGCTTCTTAAGGACCTCCTTGGAAGACTTCTCTAATTCACTTGGTTTTCCTGACATTCTAGCTTTTAAAAATATAGGTCGGGGTAGATGAACTAATAGGTGGGGTCTAGTTTCAGATAACATAGCTCAACACTTGGACAATTCTCTATTTATATCAATCAATCATAGGTAGCAAAAAGTGGTCCCAGCGTAGTGATCGATGAGTTAAATAAGCAGGTTATCGTAATGGATCTTCCAACGGCCAGGAAATGCCTTCATCAATGTAAATCTGTCCATTATGGCATGATCTCAACATCCCAAAGTGGTCCATCATCCCATAAATTCATTTTCTAACTATTATAGAGGTTCGTTATAATGGACGGGGCGCCTTCAACGGTCATATAACTTCACTAGGGAGAAGTCCCATTCTACGTAGTCCTGTTGTTCTAGCGAGGTTCAAATCTTGTGAACCTACCTCCTATGAGTTTTCAATCTGCGAAGTCTTCCATCTGGTCTCTGTAGATTCTTGTAGCTTTTCCAACTTAGATTTCTTTTTATTGTACTTCCTTGCCTTCTTCCCTTTGATCTGTGTTTCTCTAACTGTTTATGGAATCCTGTTTCGATTCTTATTCTTATTTTTTCCTAGTGTAGTGGCTTCGCATTGTTGAGGTTCCCTCACAGGGTCTAAAGTTAATATCCCTTTTCTTAACACATCCTGAGTGGACATAGACATGTTCCTCAAGCCTTCTTGCATTCTTTCAACCTTGATAGATGATTCTCTTGCCTTATATCCCTCGCGTGTTGTTAATTTTTCTGTTGCTTCAACTTATCCTCTCATTCTTCTATTAGTCTGTATATTTCCTAGCTATGAAATCCCTTAGTTCTTGATTTTTCTTTGTTGTAGCTTCTTCCTCTTCTTTCCTTCTGATCTGATCCTTATCAATCCAAGGCTTACCTAGTAAAAGTGGGAAAGGGGCATTGTCCCCAATAAAATTAATGACTTCAAATTCCTCTTCAATCAATGTTCCCTCAACAATAATAGGTAAATTAGTAATTCTTCCACATATGGTTATCATATTTCCCTTAAACAAGCCTATCCTTCCTAACGATGGTACCACAGTAGGCTTTCCACAAATTTTCCAAGTTTCTTCTGTCATAATATTCACTTGTGTTTCTTCATCCAAGACACAGTCTATGCCAAAGTCTTCTATTCTTTCACTTATGTGTTTTTTTACTTTTAGGATATCTAGTAAACTAACATCTTTGTGAACATCCATCATTTCTATCAACTATACTAATGTAGTCTAAACTTCCTCTAGTTGTTTATTTTTATGACTCTCTAACATGCCCTTAGTCTCTTGACTTCCATCATAGTTTTCTTTTCTCATGTTCATCCTTTCAACTTTAGCAATCATCTTTGGACAATCCTTAACCTCATGACCAACAATCTTACAAAAAAGACAAATAAGACCTACGCTAGGGAATTCCTTAGGAAGATGTCCCAGTCTTCTGCAATTATAACACAATGTCAATCCTCTTTTTCTTTTAAATGTTCCCTAAATTATTTTGTACTGCACACTTCCCTTAGGATCATAGTGTTGGACCTACAATCTAGAAAAACACATTCTAGGTTCCTACATCCACTTGTTAGTCCAAAAACTTTTTCTATGCATAGGAATAACATATCTTTCTTCATTTCCATTAAATTTAATCAAATAAACACTTTCTTTGAATTGCGCCCTAGCTTTCAGACTAGAAAAAATTCTATTAAACATACTTAGGTTCATGCTTTAAAAAAAAAAATTCACTTATCTTACTCTTGTCAATGCACAAAGATTTACCTCTTTTCGGATCTTACCTCTTTCTTCAGATCAGATTTATTTCTTAGCACAAAGCTTTGCAAGCCAAGTAGAGTATTGTGCACTTCAGCAACAGGTCTACGCACACATATTCTCTTTTATTTAGTTCAATTCCCAACAATCATAGTTTCAGGTCACATACCTAAGATATATCTAGCACAGTAACAACAAATACTAATCACTTCAACCACTTAGCACTTAACACTCTGAATCAGATCTAGCATTCTAACATAAGCAATGCCTTTAAGCAACACATACATATTCATTACAAATCTAATCTAAGAACTAAGAAAAACATAACATATATAGCATTGCAAAAAGAAAACCATAGGACACCATATGTATGTGGTTCACCCCAGTGTGGGGCTATGTCCACCAACCGCTTCGCCTCTTTATTATTCGTCAATCTCTTACATTCAGTTACTCTTGTGCACTAATCCACAGAGTCGATCTTCGCACTAGACAAGAGATATGCGCATTGAGCACCAGATCCTCCTTCCAAGACTAGGTTAAGGAACAGAGCCAACTCTCTATCAAGCACAAATCCTTAACACACATTCATTCCCTTGCATGAAGACACTCAGACCACTTTCATTTATCTCAAAAGACTACTCAAAACACTACTTCTACCATACATTCTTATTTTATTTATACTTTTACAAACCCTTACAATAAGGCCTAAACATGGGAAAACCCCTTGGGTCGACATCCCATAACCCATTACAAAAACCCTAAAGAACCCCTTACTGGGTCCACATAGCTCAAAAAATAAGTGAGATCCATGATCTCATCTCTTCCTGGGTGCTCCTTCCTCGACCAATGTGTGGAAGTTCCAAAGTGGGACAAATATGACCAATGCTTCCTCAAAACTTGGTTGAGGGCCAACAATTTTCCATGTCCTTTGGCCTGACAATAAAGCATAGAGTAGATGATAGTGGTACAACATAATAAAAGTTTTCCTAAGGGTCGAATATCATTTCTACTAATGATGCTACCTATTAAATTACCATTTTCATATCGACTATTCTTCTCTAAGAATTCCTTGAGCTCTTTAATCCACCAATGGGGGTACCAAATTCTATGAATGAATAAAGTGAGAATCAAACATAAATGAGCTTTCAAATGTCTCTATATGAGGCCTAACAAGTTTGAGGGGAAGAAAATAAGTAGGTAAATGCAAAACTTCCCTGATTAATTATATTCAAAATGAAATCATAAGCATTATATTCAAAACTAAATCATAAGCGTTAGTGACAAGGATCGTTGCACCCTCTAATTTTTTATTCAAGTGGATGATTACCTTTCGATCACCTTCCTAAGGATCGTTGCACTTTCAAATTTTTTACTTAAGTGGATGGTTACCTTCCAGAGGATCGTTACACCTTCTAATTTTTTATTCAGGTGGATGGTTACCTTCCTGAGTCGATCACCTTCGTGAGACAATCATTATATTCCTTTAAAATCTTATTTGTTGTTTATAGACATCAAGAAAGAAAATAAAATAACCTTACTCTCTACTCTGGCCCATCTATCTCTATCTTCAGTTGGGATGGTTAAAATTGTTGGGAAATTTAATGAACTTTTTCATCCCATTGATAAATTGTCTGTGTCTTCGCTAACTCAGCTTAGGAAACAAAATTGTTTCTTTCACCAGAGGTTCTCCTTCCTCTATCTTCCCATGCTAGTGAAAAAATTAGTCCAACCTTTCTAGGCTAGTTTCAAAGTGAGTTCCCAAACCCTATGCGATGAACAATAGGGCTTAACGAGTTGCTTGTAAGTACCAACCATGTAGAGTATGTAGCATATATGATTGCTTCATGAATCATTTTTCTAGTGTTCTCCAGTGTTCAATGAAGTCCCTTCCATCAGTTGGAGTCTGATCACCTGATCCCTTGACCCGGGAAGAGGAGTCGAAAGAATACATAGTAGTTCTTGTTCACCTAACATGCACCTTACCCCTTCATCTATCAAAACAATAGGCCCTCACTCACCTACTGCTCCCTTCTCCCTTATTTCTTGCTTAGAGCTGGAAGTTAGAGCTAGCCCCTTCATTTTTTCTTACATTCTCTTATATAATATATCATCGCATGAAGTAAGCAAGAAAGGGATATCACATTATTAAACATCATAGTGATAACTTTGGATCATCATTGTAGTTTTCTCCTGATAGTACAATGGGCAACGATACACCTCCATTATGGGGTTTTTTTGGGATTGATTAATTTACTGGATCAATGGATTGTATAATAACATATATAATGAAACCTGTAATATTATTAGATAATTTATCAATGTCTCGGATCGGTAAAGGTGGTTGAAATTGCTAGGAAGTTTAATGAACCTTGTCATCCCCATAATAATTTTTTGTTGAAAGACCACATGTGCTACTTATATGACAAGTAAGGCCTGACATGACATGGTAATCATGATAAGGTCTTCTTGTGTCCTTTCCAACAATGAAAATCATTGTTGGTGTCTTCTCCAACTTTCATAGAATCTCTTTTCCAAGCGTAACCCAATTCCTGCAGGAAATATATAACTATACCAAATGTCCCAAAGAATATTTCTAGTTGTGGCCAACCATGGCACGCATGCTGTAAGAAATTACACATGGTCATTAGATGGTTCCTTCTCTCCATGGTGTTATGTTGTTTGTTCCACATGTAACCCAATTCTTGCAGGAAACATATAACTATATCAATGTCCCAAATAATATTTCTAGTTGTGGCCAGCCATAGCACACATGCTGCAAGAAATGCCACATAGTCAATCAATGGCTCCTTCTCTTCATGGTGCTATGTCATGTGTTCTTTCTAGATGTTATATCAATATGGTTCTCTACATATACATAATTTCATATGGGTTCTACAAAGGAATGAAGGGAATTCACCATCATGTAAACCAGTATCCACCAGCAAAGGAACTAATAGAATTCACCCTTGAAGGGATTTGATTACAGATTCATTCTTGGTCAATGTTTTGAATTTCCTATTGGGTATGTCCATATTCCTGTGGGAGTTGCAATGCCTCTTGTTCCTAATGGGATTGAATACATGGTGAAAATGTCCACCACTGAGTGGTGCTTGTTTTCAAGCCCCAATAGAATTTGTAATGCCATTCATTTTATGGATTACCAGAGCTCTTGTGGTTAGATTCCCCAGCACCAAAAGAGCTCCAGATCTCAAATATTACATTGAAAATCCTAATAACTCTGAGAACTTCTCTGTGATATTTAGGAGGTATTACCATAAGTTTATTTCTTTTCTTTTTTTGCATGCAAAGAAGTTTATACCTCCAAATTCATTTATGGTATGTTGCATGGTTGTGGTTATGTATGTGTTTGATAAGCTTGAGGAACATATGTTTTAAATGGGTCTATAATAATATGGATGACTAGGTGAGTAACTATCCTATGTTAAACAAATCACATAGCTATCATCAACCATAACTCTAGCTCACAATGAGATGTTAACATATCGTCTAGTTGACTTTGTTATCAATTATGTTGTTCAATGTTATTTATTAATTGATTCCTATGTGCACCTAAAATCGATGCCAATATGCATAGTTATAAATAATCCATTTCCAAACAATACGATTGCAAAGAATTTCTATATCATCTCATTTGTGATATGGTTATTGTTGTCCCTAACCAAGTTTTGAGGAACACTTGGTCATATTTGACCATTTTTGGGACTTCGACAACTTGTTAAAGATGGAGCGCAACGCAAAGTGGAAATCATGGAAGCTAGACCCCTTTTTGGGTCCCTTTTGCATTTTTGGGGATAATGTAATGGGAAAGGGATGTTGGCCCATGGGTTTACCCACGCTTAGGCCCACTGTTGTATGTATAAATAGATGTATAGGTGAAGTAAGTAGAAGGGGAGAGGGAGAAGAGTAGTAGAGTGTGATCGAAGAGTTGTGAGTTGTGCTAAGTGTTGGTAATGATTGTAAATTCTTTGTGCATACTATAAGAGGTTAAGGGCAAGATATTGTCGAAGGATCTATGCTTTTAGAGAAAGGAAGAAGGATCTAGCGAACTACGTAGATCTTCTGTCCTATGCGAAGAGGGATTTGGATGGCTCTATGATATAACCTGATTAACTGAAGCTAATAAAGAAGAAGACTTTGTGCATGTGGCCCCAGGGTGGGGGTGAACCATGGTAAATCTGTGTGTTGTGCTCTGTGCCTCGACCTGATATGTTTGTCTCTTCCTTTGCTAAGTTCTTTGATGTGTTTAGATAGATCTATTTATTCTTTGTGCTTCTAAGATATGAATGAATGTTAGATATAGTATGTAATATGATTAGTGCTTGATCTGTCGAATCTAATCTATCTTGTTGTGGCTAAGTACTGAATTGTCCTAGATATAAGTACATACTGCAATGCTCTGTGCTATCTGCGAAGTATCATAAGGGTTGAAAATTGATGAATAATCTATGCTAAGTGATTGCTAAGTGTTATAATCACAAATATGTGTCCCAGCTAAGGTTGAAAACACCTGAGGCTTGCAACCACCCCTGCCTCTACCTCGAGTGAGACTTCATCTACTTCACAGTTGTTGTTGAAAGGGTCAGTAGTTAGGGTTTTGTTGGTGCATTGTTGTAGCGTTGAACATTGGGTCTGCCCCTGTGCCAACAAATGGTTCCATTGTTGGGACCTGAAACTGTGATTATTGGGAACTGAGGAAGAAGAAACTTTGTTCGAAAGAGATATTTGTGCATAAATCTGTTGCCCTAATGTGCAGCTTTCTACTCAACCTGTGAATCTTTGTGCCAGGAATAAGGTCAGATCTGAAGAATAGAAGATCAGATCTGAAGAAAAGAAGTGAGATCTGAATGCTTTATGCTCTGAGAAAAGTAAAAAGTGGAAATTTCTGAAAGAAAGAGGTCAAATATGTAGAAAAGAGGTAAGATCTGTAAGCTCTGTGCTCTAATAAAGGTAAGAATAGTCAAAAAGAAATTTAGATCTGGAATCTTTGTGCTCTGTAGAAGTAAGACAAGTGAAATTTTTTGTTTCTAGAGTATGGATCTAGGTATGATTGATAGATTATGTCCTAGCTTAAAAACTAGGGCTTTGATAGATAAAATAAAGTTTGATATGAATAAATTTGATAAGCATAATGATAGATATGTTATACCTATGCATAGAAAGAATGTTTGGACTAACAAATGGATGTAGGATCCTAGAAAGAATTTTTTGCAGGCTAGCTACCATGATCTTGGAGCGCAGTACAGGAAATGTTGGGGATCAGTGAAGAGAAAGAGAGGATTAACTCTTTGTTACAATTGTAGAAGACCAAGACATCTTGCTAAGGAATGCCCTAGTGGAAAACCTCGTTGCCTCTATTGTAAGGCCATGGACCATGAAGTAATGGATTGCCCTAGAATGATTTCTAGACTTGAAAATATGAATATGGAGAAAGAAAACCTTGAAGGATATCAAGAGATTAACATTATAGAAGAACCCCAGAAAGAATCAGAGATTATGTTACTGAAAATGAAAGAAACCCTGAATGAACATAAAGCCAGTTTATCAGAGATCTTCAAAGAAAAGGAGAAAAATGAAGTAAGAATAGGAGACTTCGACATTGACTGTGCTCTAGATGAGGAAACATAGATGAATATTATGACAGAAAGTACTTGGGAAACCCTAGGAAGGCCTGCTATGGTTCCTTCACTAGGAAAAATAGGGTTGTTTAAAGGAAAAATGGAAACCCTATGTGGCAATATTACCCAGATAGCTATGAGTACCCATGGAGATTTGATAGAGGAATAATTCTAAGTTATTAAATTTATTGAGGACCATGCCCCATTTCCATCTTTGTTAGGAAATATTTGGATTGAAAAAGACCAGATATGGAGAAAAGAAGAAAAGGAAGCCCTAGAACAGAAGAAGCAAGAACTCATGGAATTTATGACTAGAAGGATCACCTACTTAATGGAAGAACAAGAGAATAGATCTAAGCTATTGAACACTAGGGACTTGGATGTCAAAGCTATAAGAGAATTCGAGGAACCACAGAAGATCGAAATACCTAATCCATATGATGAAGGAGTATTACCCTTGGATCTAAAGAAAGAATCTCAGCATCTTGAAGCGACTATATCAAGAGAAGATAAGAATCAGAATGGAAAAAGGATGATCGAGATGAAGCTCACTAGGAATAAGGATAGGAAGCTAAGTAAGAAGAGAGCCAAGCTTGAAAAGTTACAGAATATTCCAGAGGAAACTTTGTAGAAAGAAAAATCACAGGAATTGAGCTTCGTTGGGATATCAGAACAGTGACATATGACACTTCGTCGTGGCAAAGAATATTAGTCGTTAGACCAATATACCTGTTGTGGGGTATTCTACCCTATGGACTAGCAAGCTAGGGCTCTAAACTCGCATGCAGATCATGACCCTTCCTAAGCTACTTTTAACCTTCTACCCGAATCTGAAACCCCTTTTTCTTAGGAAAACATGAGAAGAATAAACCAACCTTTTTACGACGGTTGAAGTAGATCCTCCGTTGAGATTTTATCCCCTTGCTGCTGCTGCTCCTTCCAAAAAGCTTCCCTGCAATCAAGATAAAACTATGCATGCATGCTACTGATCTATTATAGGGTTAGAGATTAAACACAAATCAAATAAAATAGATAAGACTCATGTATTCGGGATGGGAAAAGTATCTTTTTCATTAACCTCAATATGAACCAACTTACAATGATTTCTGAGGCCGGCCACCGTTCCAGGATCCTGATCCTGGGCTCTTCCTCTTCTTTGTCCTCCAACTGTTGTGCTTGAACTTCTCCTAAATCTTGAGGAAAGGATAAAGGGTTGGGGACAATAATGGACTTGGCAATTTTGGCAGAGTTTCTTTGCTATGATTTTCCTCCTTGAATAGTACCCCTACCCCTCCTTTTATAGGCTAGAAGGAGCTAGGGTTTTAGACGAACTCTCGGCCATGCATGGCGGAGA
>JZKD02S1933964.1:237495-277478 GCA_000966675.3 Picea glauca
CTAATGACAGAATCCAATGTTTGGTTTGGGTGGCCTTGGAGAATTTACTCTCCAACCTATTCCAAGGCCCTATCCTGAGCTAATGTGTGCACCCTACAAACAGAAAAGTCTACTTCATTTTATTTAGCGTTGCTTTTAATGGGATTTTTAAATCTCAAGGTGCGGAAGTGAAACTGATGGTGTGTAAAACAGACTCAAAGAAAAATGCACAAAAAATGCTTGGAAACAAAAACTTCTTCAAACAAATGCAAACCAACAACTTTTCAAAAAGATTCTTTTTCTTTTCTTTTCAACTTTCACAAGATTTCATGCAGCAATCCTACAAAATTTTCGCTCAGATTTGTGAGCTACTTATACTTTGAACTGTACTGAAAAAACTTATGTAAAAAGACTTCTTTCCGAGCTACTGACGCAACAACAAAATCTTCAAACCAAGAAGACAAACAATTTTTTTTTTATTTATTTATTGCAAAATAATGCAACTAGGAAAAATGATGACAAGATAAAAACCAAGAGAATGAAAAGAGAACTCTGGCTTAAAGCGCAGATCGCAAACAGAATCAGAGCACAAAAAATGCTGAAAAGCAATCAAGACAACCCCGATTCGAACACTTGCCTAAAAAACATGAAATGAATATTTTTTCTCTTTTGTCTTTTCTATCAAAAAATCAAATAACAAGCACAAGCTAAGGGAGAAATGCCCTAACCTGCTGACTGCGTAGCTCCAGACTCTAAACTCCTGAGAGGAGCTCTTCTCACCACAGGAGGGGATGACTGCCCCACCCAAGCTGAAAAGCTACCTAACAGACCCGCGACTGTTACCAAGATAGCCCGCGTGTAACCGTGTGCTGCACTACTACAGAGCGCGGGTACCCGCATGCTAAACTTAAGCAGGCCGCGGGTATGTTTAAAAACTAAGATAAAATCACACACAGACAGTCTAGTCCTGAAAAAGGCTTCTGGTATTGACAACCAGAGTCTCTGACAGGATGAGATGCTATCACTTCAACAGAAAAAACAAATTTTCAAATAAGAAAAACCAATGTGAAGAAACACACAACAAGAAAGACTGAAACACAAGACAATAAACCAATCAAGACCCAGACAGGATTCAGAAAGCCCCCTGAGAAGATAAACTTCTGATAAGGAAGAGGAGACTTCCTCTCTAGCTTCCTGAAAACTACACGCTACTGAAACTACTATAGCCCGCGGATACCCGCGTGCTGTAGACAGTTAGGGTGCGGGTTACCTGCATGCAGGCCTCTTGCAGGCCGCGGGTACCTCTGTGTGTCCCGAGACTAAATGTCAAGCGTCAGTCAAGGAAAACTGGTATTGATGACCAGGTTCCCTGCTAGCTTTTGACTAACAAAAAACAAAATAAGCAAAGAAAATAAATCTCTACTTCTTTGATCTACCCAAAAGATCTTTAACCAAATCCGGAAACCCTAAGAGTAAGACTATCCCCAGTGGAGTCACCAATTCTGTTGTGGGGTATTCTACCCTACGGACTAGCAAGCTAGGGCTCTAAACTCGCATGCAGATCATGACCCTTCCTAAGCTACTTTTAACCTTCTACCCGAATCTGAAACCCCTTTTTCTTAGGCAAACATGAGAATAATAAACCAACCTTTTTCCGACGGTTGAAGTAGATCCTCCGTTGAGCTTTTATCCCCTTGTTGTTGCTTCTCCTTCCAAAAAGCTTCCCTGCAATCAAGATAAAACTATGCATGCATGCTACTGATCTATTATAGGGTTAGAGATTAAACACAAATCAAATAACATAGATAAGACTCATGTATTCGAGATGGGAAACGTATCTTTTTCATTAACCTCAATATGAACCAACTTACAATGATTTCTGAGGCCGGCCACCGTTCCACGATCCTGATCTTGGGCTCTTCCTCTTCTTTGTCCTCCAACTGCTGTGCTTGAACTTCTCCTAAATCTTGAGGAAAGGCTAAAGGGTTGGGGACAATAATGGACTTGGCAATTTTGGCAGAGTTTCTTTGCTATGATTTTCCTCCTTGAATAGTACCCCTACCCCTCCTTTTATAGACTAGAAGGAGCTAGGGTTTTAGACGAACTCTCGGCCATGCATGGCGGAGAGTTCTAGTTAACTGACCAAAAGCTTCTCATTCCGTCGGCAACTTTTCGTTTTTTGTGATTCTGAAGGCACCCGCGGGCTGTAGTGGGCCTGCTAGCAGGGCCCCCGCGGGCTGTAGTGGGCCTGCTTGCGGGGCCCGCGGGCTGTAGTGAGCCTGCTAGAGTTTGCTTTTTAAAAATGGAGTTTTTAGAAGAGTTGTTCAGTAGTTTTTTGGCAAAGAAGGGATATGAGTTGGCCAGATGCCAGGTAAGCATGTGTGGTGCAATTTAGGGTTATAACAATACCCATTCAAATTCCACCCTGAATGGATAGAAAAGCATTAAAGGATCACCACCATATCGTTGGACCATGCCATAATGGATGGATCAACATTCATGGAAGCGTCATACCCGTTGCGAGCAGACCGTTGACGAATTTGCTATTTGTCTCGTCGCGCCATGCCTGAAGAACACTGTTGCCAACTAAAATTTGAAGCCTGCAGAACTAGTAATTATCTACAATAATCATTGCAAGCAGATTGTTCATCCTAGTGCAGTATTTTGAGATCATCATGACCCCGATTATCTTTCCCAGGTGCATATGTCTGACGAGCTCACCGCACTTGAGGAATCTGTCACAGAGGTCCTTCTCGATTTAATGACTGAGAGATTCATGTCAAAAATAAGAATGTCCACCAAAGTCCAAGCATCATCGATGAGAGGAGTGCAAACCTCGTTGTTGAATGCTCGAGCAGGAACATCTCGAGCTAGCGAAGAGAGAAGAACTAAGAATAAGGACGACATATCTAATGCAAAGTTAGTGCCATCCATCCTACCAGCTTACACACCCCCTCTGAGTGGTGAGATTAATAGGGAAAGTGTCCCTAGAGACTTCAAATACACCCTATTCACTGCATATATACCGAAAGGAGTACGCACCTACTGCTCAGATCAAGACAAGGTTACATCATTGAAGTTTTGCGACTTCATCCTCAGGGACTGTAAAGTTTACAAAATTATTTCCCCATATAAGTACTTGAAAAGAAATAAGGGCAAGAATTTGAAGTTCATCCCTCAACAATGGATGATGAACCTCACACAGTCTACTTTGTTCAACGTTATGAAAATATCGCACATCAACAGACACCAAGAGGTGAATGCCTATGTAAAATTGCTTCTAGCAAGTTACCACGGACGATACCTGTGGTTAGATCGTCACATAACTTTTGATCTGACATTGATCAATAATATCATCGGGCTTAGCATGCAGGGCCCTGATCCCCATGAGTACTATCTTGGAAAGACCGCAGACCACGCTCTTGCGCATAAGATCAAAGAATCCTATGGCGATGTTGAGAAAGGCATGAGAGGCTACAAGGTAGATTATATTGAAAGTGGCGCAGTGTTCCTTGCATGCCAACTGATCACAAGGAAGTTGGTACGTAAGAATCGACCAACACAGGTATCTGGATTTGTAGTTGACCTTGTAGGAAAGTGCGCAGAGGGACTACAGATGAACTAGGTGAAGTACTTAATGAATCAACTGGAGATTAACTACAGAGAAGCCCAATATCAAGGGCATGAATTCCATTTTAGTTGGCTCCTAATGTTGATCACTTTTGTTGCTTGGGAGATACCAGAAGACACAACCTTCCCGGACTTTGATCCCTTTGAGAAACTATCTGCAAATTTCAATACATTATGGTACTCGAACAACATGAGCAAGAAATGGCAATCGAATGTTGTTTTCCACGCGTACTATAACCAATTGAAAGAATCCATAAGAAGTGAACCTCGCATAACCCCTAACACTTTACAGATATTCCGACCTCTGATAAAGTTTAGCGCAAACCGCCACTTTATATACCTAACCCCACATGCTGATGAGAAGCAGGAACAACTTCAGTCCTATTATAAGCTGACAGAAGAAGACCTAGAAGAGATCACCAAGGAATGGTCGACAGACCTCCTTGTTTCAGCAGACCCCACAAAAATGTCCAACATCAACAACCCCAGAACTGCGCAGGACACACTTGGGCCTAGTAAGACAAAGAAAGCAAAGACGACGAAGAAGACTGAAGAAGTCCAGGATGTTGACAGCCTATCTGTAAGGACGACTTCCATTACACTAGATGAAGAAGGTGATGATGAATAAGGTACCAAAACTAAACAACATAAAGTCGAAGTACCACATCCTAGGGATGAAGAAGACTCATCGAAGAAAAGGAAGGTCTCACCTTTGAAATATTCCTCTAGAAAGAAACCAAGAAACCCTGTAACCAATATGAGAATTGCCCTTATTTTGGATGAATTTGATTTCATTGTTGCAGAGGTCAATGATGATTCAAAGGAAATCATAGAGAATCAGGAGGCGAAGCAGGAACAAATGTATAGCCAAATTAAGATCGCACTCCAAGGAGTACAACAGGCACTCCAGTCTAGCCTATCAATCTCTACTGCACCTCTGCTAGAAGGAACAATAGAAGTGGGATATGAATCAGTTTAGCTCCACAAGATTGTTGATACAGTCGAAGTACGCCTTCGACATGCTCAGGAAGAAAAATAACAGGCCACCCAGGGCCTAAATAAAGCACAGGAGGAAATTATTTAACAACACCAAGCTGCGCAACAAGAGAAGAATGCTCTCGAAGCAACATTTGAAGACGATAGAGAGAAGATCCAGAAAGAGAAAGAGAAGTTGCTTGCAAAGAAGATAGGAATTGAAGAAGCAGTCAACGGAGAATTTTTCTCTGTGACCGTCTTAGAGAGGAAGGCCGAAGAGCCCATAGAGTTCCAAGTGATGAAGTTGGATGAAGTTATTCAACAACTTCAACAAAGGGTCATGGAATTAGAGCTTCATACCATACCACAGACTCCATAAGAAGTGTGCGACCAACGAGAATTGAATGCTCAGAGCATAGTCGAGAGGATTAAAACACTTGCTACAGAATGCAAATAGCTAAGTAGCAGAAGCATGCAGATATATGAACAACTATCTGAACACCCGGAGTTGAAGAAATTGGAGTCCCAACTCCAGGAATCAAAGCAACATGCAGATATAGTATAGGCACAACTCAATCTCCTGTCACCCATAGAGAGGATGAATAGATCCCAGGAATAGCGCACTTCCCAAAAAATCATTCTTACCATGCAAAAAAAAGTGATAGAAGTCACCCAGAAACTCCAGTTGAGACATGAGGCGGCCTACCTACTATTTGAAGAAATTGAAGGCCAAGGAACACTACTAGAACAAGTAGTTGTTACAGTTGAGAAACAACTGGAAGGACCTATCAGTGAAGAGGTTGTTCAGGAATTCACAGAGAAAGAAGTAGTAGTATAGAGACAATTCGAAGCAGCTTGAACCAAGCTTGAGACCTTTGAGGCAAAGTTACCTAGACCTGAGTGACTCAAGAGGAGTCACAAGTAAGTGTTGGCAGCATGTTGGCCCTGACCAAGTTTTGAGGAACACTTGGTCATATTTGATTGTTTTTGGGACTTTGAAATCTTGTCAAAGATGGAGCGCAATGTGAAGTGGAAATCGTGGAAGATAGACCCCTTTTTGGGTCCTTTTTTGGTTTTTGGGGATAATGTATTGGGAAAGGGATGTCGGACCATGGGTTTACCCACACTTAGGCCCTCTGTTGTATGTATAAATAGATGTATAGGCAAAGTAAGTAGAAGGGAAGAGGGAGAAGAGTAGTAGAGTGTGATCTATGTGATCGAAGAGTTGCGAGTTGTGCTAAGTGTTGGTAATGATTGTAAATGATTTGTGCATACTGTAAGAGGCTAAGTGCAAGATATTGTGGAAGGATTTGTGCTTTTAGTGCAAAGAAGAAGGATCTAGCAAGTTGCACAGATGTTCTGTCCTATGCAAAGAGGGATTTGGATGGCTCTGTGTTGTAACCTAATTAACTGAAGCTAATAAAGAAGAAGACTTTGTGGACGTATCCCCAGGGTGGGGGTGAACCATGACAAATCTATGTGTTGTTCTTTGTTCCTCGACCTGATGTGTTTGTCTCTTCCTTTGCTAAGTGCTTTGATGTGTTTAGATAGATCTATTTATGCTTTATTTTTCTGAGATATGAATGAATGTTAGATCTGGTATGTAAGATGCTTAGTGCTTGATCTGTTGAATCTAATCTATCTTGTTGTGGATAAGTGCTGAATTGTCTTAGATCTAAGTACATATTGTGATGCTATGTGCTATCTGTGAAGTATCATAAGGGTTGAATATTGATGAATAATATATGATAAGTGATTTGTAAGTGTTATAATCAAAGATTTGTGTCCTAGCTAAGGTTGCATACACCTGAGTCTTACAACCACCCCTGCCTCTACCTCGGGTGAGACTTCATCTGCTTTGTAGGTGTTGCTGAGAGGGCCAGTAGTTAGACTTTTTTTGGTGCGTTGTTGTAGCGTTGAACCCTGGGTCTGCCCCTGTGCCAACATTTATCATCTAGAGCCTTTCTCTCATGAGTTGGATGATGTTGTATTAGCTCATTACAATATTATATGTGTATATTCAACAGAGATACTAAGTGAACCTCGAGCCTACGACAAAATATGCATGTGGATTATATATATATATATATATATATATATATATATATCAATTGAGGAAATAATTAAGTCATATTCCCTCTCTCTCATAGATTTTTCCTCGGTCCAGTTGTGGAACACAACAACTGAGATGGTATAGCTAGTATTCTCTAATATGAGGTTGTAGGTAACCCATCATAAGGAGCATATACATGAGGATATGTTTTAGCCATACAGTCTTTCCAGTTCTCCATATTTGATAATCTAGTTCAATAGGCTTTTGACACGTCTCCTTCAAGATTTTTTACCTTTAAGGTATAAATATAAACTATATTTGAAGTAAGATTTGGAAATAATTATATTCCGATCTAAAATAAATTGGTTATAATTATACCAAAATATTCCATCATATTTCCTTGAATTCAATTGCAATCTATAGATCCAACATCTATGCATCTTGCATATTTATTCCCCGACCCTATAGATAAGGCTAAGCATATACATATGAATCATACTTTGTTGTCCCTTAGGGAGGCACCAAGGGAGGGTTAGCGCACCTACCCTGATTCATTGAGCTATTCTTCCACTATTTTGGGTGGGAAGGAAGAAGAAAGAGTGTTATCTATAACCTTACACAATGGGTCGCTTGATATAAGAAAAAAATTATCTGAGAAGCTTTTTTAGGATATTTATAAGTAATGGGTCCTCAGTTAGACCATGCTTTGAATGGAATCGAGAAGGAGCCAATGTTATCATAGTTCTCTCCATAGATATGAAACCATATTCAAACATGAAATGCACGGTTTTCTTAAGAGAAATAGTGTAGTCCCGACCAGTTTGTTTTGGTCGAAAATTGGTAGTGGTAGAGAAGCAAGCACTAGTATTGGTGGGGAAGCTCCTGGATCAATAACTAAAATTGATATTTCTACTTGGTATATGTAAATAGAATATCCAGTTTCATGTGCCGTTGAATCCCCTTTGGTACCCCATAAAAAGTAATTTATATTAAATAAAGAAAGTGACTGAGGAGCAAAACCATACACCTTCTACACCGAAGAAGCTATCAGGTAACCCTATCCAAAATATCTCTATATATTTTTTCTTTATTAGGGATCAGTTGTAGATCCATTTCAAACATGCTTCTATCACAGATCAAATTACAGTAAATTAGCTAAAGTTGATTAACTTAAAGCAAGGAAAAAAAGTTTCTTGGAGAAACCCTAAAAGGCCACTGATATTTGTAAGATAGTTATCAAACTTGCCACTGATATTTGTAGGATATTTATCAAACTTGACTTTAACATTAAACAAAACTGGACCAATTTGGTAAAAACCTAATACGCAGCCTATCACCTATTACAAGCATAAACAATTTATGTGAGAGAGATGAAAAGACTTACGAGTGATTGTTGAAACCTCCTAACACTCCATTTTTAGGGATATCACCTACAAATACGTTTGTCGATAGGTTTCTGAAATGAAAGGTTTGTGGATACGTTTGTGGATCCAGCCTCGAGTAGGATCCTATATAGAGTAGAATTCATTGTACTTGGTTCCTTGATTCAGATTCTATGAGCAGAATGAAATGACTACAGATTATTAACAGGTTCTTAATACAAAATAACAGAGAGACAGTAATATTGGTTTTCTATTCAATAAGGAAATAAGCTAAAGCTGTAAAATGCAGCAGAAACAAGCTTGCTGGAATGGTGGTGGTTGCACTCATTTGCAAGAAGATAATTAAAATGAGGCTCTGAAGGCCTTCTTACAATAAACAAGAATGCCAAAAAACCCTAGACATCCAAAAACCTAACATTAGGAGATGAAGCGCCAAAAGTCATGTGGGCCTCATTTGGTTAAGTTAGTACATCAACTTCCCGGGGTTGTAACTTTTGCATACAATCTCCATTTTAGGCGTATGATAGCCTGTTGGAAAACCTTCATTTAGGCCCTCAAAATGGCCACAAAAGTTAAAACTGCTAAAAATAGTAAATTGCCAAAATTTCCAGAAAACTTTTTTGAGCCAGCTGGAAAAGGTGGGTGGCCACCGATATCCACCTAGATCAATCCTCCCTCCTTAGGAAGAAATGGTCTCCATTGCATTGAGTTATCCCATCAGATGAGGAAATTTCTACTGAATTTGGCCCTGGGTGAGCCGCTTGCCTTGGTGCAGGAGTTTCCCTACTTTGACGACTCGATAAAGCTAGATCCTTTGTTATCGAGTGCCCTTGATATTTGTGTCCATGATATGATCGTTGGATGCATGTTTTATGAACTCGGGTTGATCTCTGTTGGTGTCACTTATTATGCTACATCTGAGGTGTCCAATAATGGTAGGAAATAAGGGTGAAGGAGATCCACGTTGAACACTGGGTGCAGGACAAGGAAAGGAGGGATGTTGAGCTCAAAAGCATTATCCCCCACAACCTTCATGATGGTGTACGGCCCATAAAGGATTGGGTGAACCTTCCTATGGGGTCCTGTAAGGAATTATTTATTCAAGTGCAACCAAACTTTGTCACCCACCTGAAACTTATGTGGCACCCAATATTGATCATGGCACTGCTTGTACTTGTCATTGGACTTATGTAGTATTTCCTGAACCTGTTGGAAGATGTGATGGATCCACTCAATGAACCGGGTGGCTTTGTAAGATTCATTTGGATAAGGATATGAGTCAATCGAGGTGACCACAAGGGGAAGTGAAATATTTATGAGACCCAATGGTTGGAATCCTAACCCCACCTGAAATGGGTTGTGGTCAATTGAGCTATGGAGGGCTCGGTTGTAGCTATGTTGGACATAGGGAAGGCTCTCATCCCATGTGTGAGGGTTCTTTAAATTATACATGTGAAGGATATTCACAATCATTCATTCTACGATCTTGGTTTGTCCATCTATCTGGGGGTGGAAGGCCGTGGATTTGGTGAGATTGTTGTCCAACAGTGACCAGAAGCTCGACCAGAATCTGCTGAGAATTCGACTATCCCAATCTGAGACAATAGTTTGTAGGATTATAAAATGTGCCCAGACTCGTTCAAAGATGAGCTTGGCAGTGGCCTCTGCTGTGATGTTCCTCTTGTAGGCAAGCTGAATCGCCATCTTAGAAAAGAGATCAACAACCACAAAAACATAGTCATTTCCCCGCTTAGTGAATGGGAGGCCTGACATGTATTCCATTGAGATGGATTCCCATGGCTTGTCAGGATTAGGAAGAGGGGTGTACAAGCCTTGTTTCTTAGTGGTAAATTTGGAAATAACACAGGAAATGCAGGACCTGATATACTTGTTGAACTCCTATCGAAGTTTCAGCCAATAGAAATGTTTCTATAGCATCGCCACTGTCTTTTTAACACCAAAGTGTCCTACCACCTGAATGTTGTGAGTGGGAAATCCCTATATGGACTAGCACTTAGGGTTTTATCATGCATATAGAAAATACCTAAAGATTCCTACTTTCTACCATCATCTTTGACCTAATCCCCATTATTCTTAAGCAAATACGTAGTTAAGAATATCAAGTGAGAATACCTTATTTCATGCATTTGATGTTTATCCTTCTTCACGCTTGATCGCTCTTTGACTGCAGCTCTCCACCCAAGGTTGACCTATATTCACACAAGACAAACAATGAACTCCACATGCATTTGATATATAGATTAATGGGTTAGAGATTTAATCAACATGTATGCAATAAACCATGAAAACCTCATATGGTGTGATGGGAAAAGTACTTATTTATTATTAACTTCAACAAATCAACTTACAATGGTGAAGCCAGTCACTGCTCTATGAACCTGGTCCTGGGCTCCTCTTCAACTGTCCTCCAACTTCTTTGCTCTATATTTCTCCTTGCACAAGGAAGGCTAAAGGTTGGGACAAAGGGAATATGCAATCAGGTATAGTTTCTTTACTTTGATTCTCCTCTTCCAAATGGGACCCCTAACCCTTCTTTTATAGGCTAGAAGAAGCTAGGTATTTGGTCAAACCCTTGGCCATGCATGGCTGAGAGGTTTAGTTAACTCACCCAAGGTTGCATGTTTCGTCAAAAACTTTCCTTTTTTCATGCTTTTGTAGGTACACGCGGGTTGTCTTGGGTCAGCTGGCATGTACACACGTGCAATAATGGAGCAGGGTGTGTGGGCCTTTATAAAAGGGGTTTTCAAGAAGAGTTGTTCAACATTGTTTTGGCAAAGAAGGAATCTGAGATGGCATGATGTCAGGTAAGCATGTCTGGTGTAGATTAGAGTTATAAAAGATGCCCCCTAATGTGTGAGGTAAGAAGATTATATTATGGAAAAAATACATTAACAATCTTCACTGATGTTCTGAACAAGTGAGCCCAGGGACCAGAAATCAGGAGGTGTCGTCTGCAAAATAATAATAGTCTTACCAAGGCAGGCATACCCATGCTGGAGATAAAATAAAATCATGGATACCAATCAAATACACTCTAGATCCATGTCATATAACTATATAAAGTGTAGCCATGAGCATTAATACACAATGGAGCTACATCTCAAAAATCAAAAAGATATACGTGTAGAGTATCCATCTTCTAGAAGTTGATAAGTCTTGATGGCTGGAGATGAGGTCTTCAGAGCTCGAGCAACAACTTCAAAATCTTCAAAACTTGGGTAGGAGTGTAATATGAGTGTATGACTTCACTACCTAGAGGTCTTTGACGGCTCGTCAGTCATGGACTAGAGAATCTTGATGATCACACTGAAGGCTTCATTGATTTCGAACAAAGACTTGATTGGATGTTTAGGATGGTCGGGCATGAGGGAAAGAGACAAACTGCAAAGGGGCCGACTCAGGCTTGGTAAAAAATTCCCTTGGATGATAGCACGAAAAATGATGAAACTCAGGAAGCATGGAATTAACATAAGTTTACGAGGCAGGAGGCAATGCAAACTCTCCATATGTTTGGAAGAATAACCAAATGGAGGAGGACATAGCTCTATGTAGTGAGAAAAATCTTCCTAAGGTCGTATTAAATCCCAGAGTTTGATGAAAAAATGGACATATGTGCTTTATCCAAGGGTGACTCATTATGTTGCCAATAAAGAAAATACTTTTCCCTTCCTCTTTTTGGGGTATATTTGAATTTTTTTGTCTTTTTCAATAATTTTGGAAAAAGAATAAAAGAATGTTACATTACAAAGGAGGATCAAGTGTCACAAACATATTAGTTCCAAGCACATGGAACACAAGGATGCTCAGGACAAAGGGACATATGCAAGAAAAAGACACTCGAGAAAAATCCTCCAGGGGCCACAAGTGTCAAGACGCAGAGGCAAACTGCTACAGGGCTTGCATATAAGGCATGCTTTAGATGGTTCAGTTGAGAGCAACATGGAGCCGACATTAGACCAAAGACGTGGGTATGAAAATGCGGTTAATAAGACACACAATGGTAACGTCCTTCGATGTAAGTTTAATGAGCCCAGAGAAGGTAAACTCGGCGGTTTTTCATATTTAGAGAGTCTGAAAAATGTAAAAGGAGACTCTACTGGGGTACCTTTTTCAAAGGTAGTCTAGTCGGTTCGAAAAAGGGGTAAACTAGCACCGAAAAGATGTTAATTCAAAACCATTTTAATGAATGTGATAAAGACAAGATCACTTGGCTATTTTTTCATTTTTAAGGAGTCTGAAAAAAGCTTAAGTATGGACTCCGTCCAGAATGTTCTTCTGGACCATTTTAACGAGTGTGAAAGAATAAGGCCACTTGGCGATCTTTTCATTTTTAGGGAGTCTTAAAAGAGCTTAACTATGGACTCTGTGGGGGTTCCTTTTTCATAAATTTAGTCCCTTAGGCCCAAAAAAGGGTTAAAACGATACCTGAGAGTACTCTTCTAGAGAACTGAAGTTCCTTAGAGTATACCTTTGTTCGTATAGTTGACTGTCCAGACAGAAAAAGGGGTAAACTATTGCCATATAGACGTTACTTTCAAATTTCAATTTAATGAGCGTGAAAGGCCACAAGATCGCTCAACAATATTTTCATGTTTAGAGGGTCTGAAAAGAGCTTAAAAGAAGACCCATTATGTATTTTGGGAGTCTCGAGAGTGAGGTCAATAGTGAAAAGGAATCATGCAAATGAGTCTCAAACTTGTAATTAGGAAAACAACAAGGACTCCCGAGCCTACATTCATTAGAGACAACATGGACACCATAATGCAACCAGGATCTACCTAGGGCATCCATGTTCCAGTAAGCTCTACCACCAACTCGCAACACTTCTAAAGTAGCAATGATGGTTCTGTGTCGCAATCTGATGGGATCGATCCTATGGAAAAGGGATAAATACAATGAGATACAAAAGTCAGGGTGGAAACCTAACCTACATGCTCAAGTTGATCATCAAATATTTTTCCACGGACCGTCAAAAGTTACCCAAAATTCAAAAATAAAAATGTCCTAATACCCGATCATACCCTTCCAATGCAACTCCTGAATCACTCTAAATGGTTTTTGGTTTAAAGAAAATGATAAGGGGGGCCAAAAAAGTGAAAAAAAGAGGCCAAAAAGTCTATAAATAGAAGCTGGCAGGTCATTATCACCATTTCTAATTTGGAAATTGAATCTGGAGCAAAAAAACACCTTTGATAAAAGTGGTTATTCCGGGAGCTACAATGGACAAAACGACCATCTATCTAGACCAAGTAAGTATAAACTCCCTCCTCTTGCAATTTAAATATTTATTTATTCTTTGGGTTTCAAGTTTTTGGGGGGCATCAACCTTCAAAAGGTTATCCTTAGGTCCACGCAGGCTATCTCATGATAGGCCCCGTGTACATTCGGGTAGAGTAAACACTGCACGCGTGTACACGCAACTATCTTCATTACAGCCCGTGTGGACCCCCTTATTGAATGAAAAAATTTAAAAAAACAAGGGTAAACCCTCCTAAACTTGGTGTTTTGCAGTATGTATGTTCACTTGAGGGAAATACAAGATGAGGAGGTTAGTGAGTTGGTCGGGGAAGACCCCAATACAGTGGTTGCCTTAATGCAATGTGGGCAGCTCAAGTTCTTGTTATGTCCTTTTATGCAGGCACAACCTAGGCTACTGAATGCCTTGGTTGATTATTGGCATCCTGATGAAGAGGCCTTTATGTTAGAGGGGCAGTCACTGGTGCCTACAATAGAGGATATATATTTTTTGACTAGCCTCTCCAAGAGAGGGGAACCAGTCAACCTTCAAACATTTCCTTTGGGGCCTCATAACATATCGGAATTGATAAGACTTTATTGTGAGGCTGGTACCAACCGATCGAGCTCACAGGTGCCCATAAGAAAGATCACTGACTTATCACTGAAGGTGATTGTGTTTCTTATTGGACATAATACTAGTTATACGGCTCTACATCAGGCATCCCGTGCATAGATGAATTGTGCAGTCCAGTGCTTAAATGCACAAATATTTGACTGGAGCACTACAGTGCTAGATTTTATGAAGAGGCAGTTGACAGATTGTCAGTCATGGACGCAGAGGAACTTTGGGTTCGGGACAATTCTATGCTCTTTCTTCTTTTAAAGAGTTCTGAGCTTCAGTCCTCGAGTGGTGGTATGATGACATCATGCCTCTCTTCTTGTGGTTTGTAGATGGGCAGTGTTACTGCCATGACAAGGTGGTGGAAGGACTAATGAGTCATTTGATGATGATTTCTTCACTTGGCTGTCGCGACAGATCCCAGTCATAGAGGATTACCCTTATGTTGGGATTGATTTCTTGAGAGATCCTGAGATACCAGTACCTCCTAGTGAGGAACGAGGAGAGATGGGTAAGTTTACATCATTGTTTTGTTTTTTGTTTTTTGTGAAACATATGTAATTTTTTTGTTGTTGTTTTTTACATATCAATTTTTTTATACCAGAGTATTTGATGAATACTTGTCTATTGTGTGCAGATGTGGGACCAGTGCGATCTACTGACTATGCGAGGAACATGTGCCATCCTCAGCCAGGGGCCGTACCTCCTACCGCAGAGGGACCAACAGTAGCAGGAGAGCTTCCAGTTGGGGAGGCTGAGAGGGTGTTGAGACGAGTCGAGCGAAACTTTACCACACTCACCCACACAGTCCCTATGGTAGAGATTGAGGATCTGCCACCATCTATGCAGCCTCATATAGTGGGGGAACCATGGACATGGGTCCGATTGTTTCGAAGCTTGGCAAACACTATTGATCAGTACAAAATGGCCCACATGCCCTGACCTTAGTTAGACTTTTTACGTGCCGAGAGCACTACTTGTATATATTTTTTGAGGGCATAAGCCCCATGACTCTTTGTTGGTCATACTTTTGAGGCGCTTGCGTCCACCTATGTACTCCGATGACTATGATATTATATATGGATTTTTATGTATTTTTGTGTCTTATGGATCATATTTGCCTTTAAAAATGTATTTACATGTTTATGTGTATGTCCTTTCATATGTGTGCGAGATGCCAATCTAAAATTTCATTAGCTAGAGTATCTGTAATTTGGTTTAATCTCCTAGGAATATGAAAATACATCATATAAGCAAAGCTTCGTTCTAAGAGATGTACCCTAAGGAATCGTCGATGTAAAGTCGGATCATGAACACGGTAGACTCTATTTAACTATGACACAACCAACTGAGCATCTAGATAGACCCAGAGATGAGAGATACCAAATGGCAGGGCGTCACAAAGGAAATCAATAATTGTGCTATACTTGGCGACATTGTTTGTAGTGTCACCTAAGTATATACCTACAGAAGATAATAACTGGCCTCGAGGTGTAAAAATTACCCAAGTTGTGGAGGCAAGCCTCCAAGTGTGCCGGCTAGAACCGTTTGCGTACCCAATGAACACCTCAGATTCTCTTGACATCTTCCACAGTGATGAAAGATAACATCAAAAATGACACATCCATAATACTAAAAGAAACTAGAAAGTAATAGTACAAAGACAATACATATGTTACAAAAAGTTACCCATGGTGACCTGCCTATGAGTAATACTTCTTGAGGTAAAGCCCATTTCTAGGCTCTGTCAAAGAATTCCCTTCAAATTGAACTAGACGATAAGCGCCCTTCTTTAGAACCTCTTTTATGATGAAAGGTCTGAACCACATGGGTTTGAATTTTCCTGCCCCCATGGGGTCCTTATCTTGGTCATAGACTAGGACAAGGTCACCTTTAGAGAAAATCTGAGGACGAACGAACCTATCATACTGACACTTGAATTTATGTTTGTGAGCCTCATTGGACAAGGTCGCATCACAACACTTCTCATTGAGTCTCTCAAGGTATAATAATCGTTCTTCAAGTGGAGAAGTATCTAGCAATAATTGTACTGCTAAATTTAGAGATGAGATTTGACATCCGATAGGCAAGACCTCTTCTAGCCCATAAATGAGTTGAAAAGGTGAGAAACTGGTTGTAGTCTTAACGGATATTTGGTAAGCCCATAATGTCGGGTATAACATCAAATTCCAATTTGACTTGGCTGAGTTGATCGTTCATTGTAGGATGGTCTTAAGAGATTTATTTACAGCTTCCACCTGACCATTTCCTTGTGGGTAGTAGGGTCACGAATGTTCTTTCTGCAACCCAATATTTGATGTTAACTCGGTCATCATCTGGTTCTGAAAGTGACTTCCATGGTCAGTGAAAATCTCCCTTGGGACACCAAACCTTTCTATTATCTGGTTGAATAGAAAGAGAGTCACGTTCTCTTCATCATCTTTAAACGTTGGCATAGCTTCGACCTACTTCGTGAACTATTCTACGGCTACAATGATATAACGGTGCCCCCTTGTTGAAGGAGGGTTGCATGTAGTGTAATCAATCCCCCACTTGGTGAAGGGACCAACTTTGATGACATGAAACATGGGAGCGGGATGTGCCCTCATCTTACGAGAGAAGATTTGGCATGGGTGGCACTTCCTGACCAATTCGATACAATCTTTGATTAATGTCGGCCAGAAGTAACCTGCTTGTAAAATCTTCTGGGTTGTTACCAATGAAGACAAATGACCGCCACATGCTCCAGTATGGCAATCGTTAAGAACGATAACCGCTTCTTTGTGAGTGAGACATCATCACAAGATGCAGTCTACACCTCTTCGATACAATGTATCATCGAGTATGAGATAATTCTTAGCCTGATGGCATATACATCGACGCTCATCAAGAGAAGCAGAGGTGGGGCACTTCAAAGTCTAGAGATAGATAAGTATATTTTCATACCAGGGATCTGAAGATGTGATAAAAAAAATATCTCCTCTGATAGGCGACTCTTCGGGCACAACATCACCTGACTCAACCAGAAGTTTTGAAATAAGTTCTGCGAAGACTAGTGACTTTTTGGATTTCGCTGAAACAAAATCTAAGTCAAATTCCTGGAGGACTACTATCCATCTACTGGTATTTCCGCCTATTACCCGTCATGTCAAGATGTACTGAAATGGATTCACGACAGCAATGATGGTGGTCTTGCGAAATATAACATAATGACAGAACCGTTGAACAACATGGACTACTGCCAATGCAAGTTTTTCGATATGAGAATAATTAAGTTCCATCCCTATGAGGCCTTGGCTCAGGTAATAGATCACATATTCTAAGAACAAGTCATCCTCTTGAACTATGACCATGTCGATGGTTGACTCTGCTGCAGCCAGGTATAATAAGAAATCTTTGTTATAGTTAGGTGGCCGAAGAAGAGGGGAAGTTGTGAGGGTATGTTTCAATGCCCTTAAAGAGCATTGAGAAGCGTCATCCCAATAAAAAGGAACGTCTTTCTTCAGTAAGTGCATAAATCCCTTTTTGATTTCGGCATAGTTGGCAATGAAACGTCTTAAAAAATTCGCCTTGCCCTGTAGACTCTGAAGTTGAAGGATTGTGCACAGGAGAGGAAACTAAATTATCGCCTCAACCTTGAGAGGATCGACCATAATCTCTGTTGTTGATACTATGAAACCTAACAAACGTCCTGATGTTACACAAAAGCTGCACTTGTTTGGATTAAAGCGAATCTGGAAGTACCGACAATGCTCAAAGATAAGTCGGAGGTGGGTGGGATGATCCATTCTCTTGAGATATCGAGATGCTAAATATTCTAAATAGGCCTCGACTATATTCTTAAGGTCACGGAAAGCAAAAGACATGGCCCGCTAAAAGGTCTCACTAGCATTTTTGAGACCAAAGGGCATCTTATGATACGCGAATGTACCCCATGGACAAATGAATTTCATTTTGTGTTGGTCCTTGGGTTTGATTTGTATTTGATTATGTCCCGAAAAACCATCCATGAAAGAGAAGGCCTCGCAACCGGCACATTCATCAATTATTTGGTCGATGATTAGTGTGGGAAAATTATCTTTTGGATAGGCCTTGTTCAAATCACGGAATTTTGTACATACATGAATCATGCCTTGTTTTTTATTGACCGACGCAGGATTTGACACCCATTGGGTCAAATGGATAGGATAGATAAAACTGACTTTTAGCAGTTTCTCAACTTCAACCTTAATGGTTGCTACTTTCCTGGGATTAACTGGATGAAGCTTCTGCCGAACCGGCTTGACATCTGGATAAGTTGTGATTTCATGTTCGACTATTTTTAGATCGATGCTTAGCATTTCCTCGTAAGACCAGGCAAAAATGTCGCGGAATTCTTTAAATAGATATGTGTAGAATTGAATCTCTCCGAGGGAGTAGTTAGCTCCGACAAAAAAATTCTCCACGATGCAAGGGTTTCTAGAGATATTGATCGGTACGGTTTCAACGATGGTTTCCATATTACCCTCAGCATAGACCTCATGTGTGGCTAAGGGATTAATAGGACAAGACCTATCTCCAGTCATAGTCAAGATGAATTCTCTATCTTCGTTGCTACTTAACTTTGGAGGAAGTATGATCTGTGATGAAGATCATCCCAGGGTTTGTCCGGACTAGTCATTGCTTCAATTACTGCCTCGTTGAAGGGAAAGACTAAGTCTAACGAATCAGTGTCAGCGAGATAACCTTGAGCCGAAATAGGCTCTAGAAGCGGATCTAACTCTTGTGGAGGAGTTGGATCTATGTTGGTTGAAGCTTGCTGGACTAAAGAGTATTCTATTTCAGCTATGGACAAGGGCATGGACATGCCCGAGTGCCTTGTCCCATCTATCATGGTCGATGGGGAAGGAAGTATCCACAGATCATTGAAGTAAGTCATGCAAAATGAAGAAACTTGGAAAATTTCAACCTTATGGTGGACGGATATGAACTTGACATTGCCTTGAGGGGGAGGGTAATCAAGGGTACCCATCTAAGATGGGCACAAACCAACCCCTACGTTTACTACACCTGGTTAAGGATTATAAATTATCGGGACTATGGACACCCCCAATGAAGGGTCAGGTCTGGAGAAAGACAATTAATCAATGGTCACAATCCGATCTTTGTGTGTAAACAACAAGACCCATAAAACTATAACAACCACTGCTTGCATGGAATAAGTCCAACTCCTTCCTAACAATAGATTGTAGTCGAGGGACGTGTCGACTACTTCTACCTCGACACACACGGTCTTCCCTCCTAACTGCATAGGGAAAGAGGGAATGATACCATGTGGTCGGAACGAATGACTGTCAAAAGCAGTGAGAAGACTCGGTGATGGAGACAAAACGAGCTAGCCAATGGCCTTCCAACATGCCAATGACATAACACATGTTGAGGCACCCTCATCAACCACCGTGTGGAAAATTTTTTGAGTAAAATTTTTTGTGGGGTGAGACACTACTATCTGAAATGCTACGTGGTAAGGTAGATGAGGTTTTAATTCGATTGTATCTAGCATGATGGTACCCAGATTACAAGTCTCGGTATATCCTAAATCGGTTAACAAAACTTTCCTTTGGGAAGGGCAGCTTTGGAGGACCTCCAAAGTGGACATCACACAAGGGGTTTGAGGCAAATCCTCCACCACAGAATAGTTCTGGGAAGCCATTACATTTGGGTTGTGAGAAGCGTTTTTGAACGCGCCTTTTGGAATGCATGTCATTGTTTCACCCAAAGTCTTCTCAATCTGTAGAGGAAGAGATGGGATTTTTTCTTCTTTACCCTTCTCATAAGTGCTTGGTTTACTGTAGTCATTCGCTCTAGTCGATATAAAATCATCACCCTTCATCATATACACATTCGTGGATGGGGGATTGTTCGAAGACGGAGAGGGTCCTTGACTACCCCCTTCTGTGTTTGTAGAGGCTTGGGTTAGGTTTTTCCCATGATGAAATGGATTGGTTAACACAATAGGTTGTTGTTGTGTCACAAACATTTGGGCCTCTACAAGCTGAGGACATTTTTGGGTCGGGTGGTTTTCTGTGCACAGGGTGCATGGATACCTCACCTTCCATTTTTCAATGTTTCCCCTACTACCATTATTAGTGTGTTTCTTATCCCCTTTACCCTTATTTCATTGTTTTTTCTTTCCTTCAGGCTGTTGGGTGGCATTTGGATTTGTCGATTGCACTGTGTGTACATCTGACATTTTAGTAGTGGGAGAAGCCAAAGCAGTAGTTTGGCTGGTCATTGTGTGTTGTATGGACAATTGTTGAAATTGATTTGTCAGTTTCGCAATGGGATTTGTTTGTGATGAACCAACAATACCATCGACATGTGGTCCAACTCTCTGTTTGGTTTTATCAAGTATTGAGCGTGGTGCATCTAACACGATCTCGTATAATAAACCAGACTGAGAATAGATTTGCTCAAGATGTTGAGCTCTCATGATGGCGTCCTCTTCGGAAAACACTCCTGACGTCGCGACATCTTTGGATAACTATGGGACCAAAGACTTAAGGAACCACTCTAGTAGGAATGTTGGTGGGACTGTCACCTTAATTAAACTCTTCCAACATCTCCATTCTTGGATGTGATCAGAGATATGGTCCACTTTTGTCTGTGCGAAATTGGCCAGCAATTCTGTGCCAGCGTCGTACCTCACAAGTAATTGGAAATGGTTTAGGAAATCCATTGCCAATTCGTTGAAGGAAGAGTATCTTGAGCAGTCGAGCTCAATGTACCCTTTTCCATCACTCCCAATGAGAGTACGTTGAAACAATCACAACTGTATAGATTCGTCTTTCAACAAGTTAGATGAGCACCAAAGATGGAAGGTGGTCACATGATCTCCTGGATCTTTGTTAGGCTTGGCTTCAAACTTTGGTATGTCCAAAGGAAACTTCGTCGGCATAGAGGGCCAAAGCGGATCGTGACAGATAGGGTCATTCAACAACCTTGTCAAGTATAGAAAATGCAAGGTTGCCAAGAAAGGTAGTTTGGGTTGTTGGTGATAACTTGGGAAAAAGGGGCTTGGAGTTTGACTGGCACCAGGGTGCTAGGAAAAGTTTGGCTGCTAACCTAGGTTCTGGTAAAAACCATGGCCATGAATAGTGTATGGATTTTGCGTATGAGGAGACATCATCGGTTGATTCCAAAAATAGGATGTAGATGGTTGGGCATGCATTATATTCGGAGGAATTTGGAAAGGGTTTCCCCATGTCGATCCCATGGGGATAGGCATAGTACCTTGTCCGAGGCTCCATTGGTTGTGAAAATAATTGCCAAAGATCGTCATTCCTAACGAGGGAACAAATCCTTGCCAAGAATTCCAAGTCCCTAGGGACTAGCACTTAGGGTTTTATCATGCATGCAGAAAAGACCTAAATATTCCTACTTTCTACTGTCGTCTCACACCTAATCCCCATTATTCTTAAGAAAATACATAGTTAAGAAGATCAAGTGAGAATACCTTATTTCAGGTCTTTGATGTCAATCCTTCTTCATGCTTGATCGCTCTTTGACTACAACTCTCCTCCCAAGGCTGACCTGCATTCACACAAGACAAAAAAAGAACTCCACATGCATTTGATATATAGATTAATGGGTTAGATATTTAATCAACATGTATGCAATAAACCATGAAAACCTCATATGGTGGGATGGGAAAAGTACTTCTTTATTATTAACTTCAACAAATCAACTTACAATGGTGAAGCCGACCACTGCTCCGTGAACCTAGTCCCGGGCTCCTATTCAATAGTCCTCCAACTTCTTTGCTCTATATTTCTCTTTGCACAAGGAAGACTAAAGGTTGGGATACAAAGGGAATATGAAATCAAGTATAGTTTCTTTACTATGATTCTCCTCTTCTAAATGGGACCCCTAACCCTTCTTTTATAGGCTAGAATAAGCTAGGTATTTGGTCGAACCCTCAGCCATGCATTGTCGAAAGGTTTAGTTACCTCACCCAAAGTTGTGTGTTCCATCAGCAACTTTCCTTTTTTCATGCTTTTGTAAGTACACGTGGGCTGTATTGGGTCAGTTGGTGTGTACACGCGTGCAATAATGGGGTAGGGTGCATGGGCCTTTATAAAATGGGTTTTTAAGAAGAGTTGTTCATCAGTGTTTTGGCAAAGAAGGAATCTGAGATGGCATGATGCCAAGTAAGCATGTCTAGTGAAAATTAGGGCTATAATAGATGCCCCCTAAAGTGTGAGGTCAGAAGAGTATCTGATGGCCGAAATACATTAACAATCTTCACCGATGTGCCGAACAAGTGAGCCCAGGGACCAAAAATCGGGAGGTGTCATCTGCAAAATAATAATTTTCCTACCGAGGTGGGCATACCCATGCTCGAGATAAAATAAAATCATGGATACCAATCAAATACACTATAGATCCATTTCATATAACTATATAAAGTGTAGCCATGAGAAATACACAATGGAGCTACATCTCGAAATCAAAAAGATATATGTGTAGAGTATCCATCTTCTAGAAGCTGATAAGGCCTGATGGCTGGAGATGTGGTCTTCAGAGATCGAGAAACAACTTCAAAATCTTCAAAACTCAAGTAGGAGTGTAATATGAGTGTACGACTTCACTACCCAAAGGTCTTTGATAGCTCGTCAGTCATGGACTAGAGAATATTGATGATCAGACTGAAGGCTTCATTGATTTTGAGCAAAGGCTTGATTGGACATTCAGGATGGTCGGGCATGAGGGCAAGAGACAAACTGCAGAGGGGTCGACTCAAGATTGGTAAAAACTTCCCTTGGACGATAGCATGACAAATGATGAAACTCGGGTAGCATGGCATTAACATAAGTTTACGAGGTAGGAGGCAATGCAAACTCTCCATATGTTTGGAAGAATAACCAAATGGAGGAGGACGCGACTCTATGTAGCGAGAAAAATATTCCTAAGGTCATATTAAATCCTAGAGTTTGACGAACAAACATAAAGATGTGCTTTATCCAATGGTGACTCATTATGATGCCAATAAAGAAAATACTTTTCCCTTCCTCTTTTTGGGGTATATTTGATTTTTTTGTCTTTTTCAATAATTTTGGAAAATGAATAAAAGAATGTTACATTACAAAGGAGGATCGAGTGTCGCAAACATACTAGTTCCAAGCACACAGAACACAGGGATGCTCGGGGAAAAGGGACATATGCAAGAAAAGGACACTCGGGAAAAATCCTCCAGGGGCCACAAGTGTCAAGACGCAGAGGAAAAGTGCTACAGGGCTTGCGTATAAGGCATGCTTCAGATGGTTCATTTGAGATCAAAATGGAGCCAGCATTAGGCCAAAGACATGGGTATGCAAATGCGGTTAATAAGACACACAATGGTAACATCCTTCGATGTAATTTTAACGAGCCCAGAGAAGGTAAGCTCGGTGGTTTTTCATATTTAGAGAGTCTGAAAAATGTAAAAGGAGATTCTACTGGGGTACCTTTTTCAAAGGTAGTCTAGTCAGTTCTAAAAAGGGGTAAACTAGCACCAAAAAGACATCAATTCAAAACCATTTTAATTAGTGTGATAAAGACAAGATCACTCAGCCATTTTTTCATTTTTAAGGAGTGTTGAAGCAGTTCTTAAATTTTTATCCCTCAGGCCTAAATTTTTCTTTTTCGGGTTTCGGATTTTCACAAAACACGAGTTTAGTTATCAATCCCAAGCACACGACACCTTTTTCTTAAAGTTTTTAATTATTCAGATAATAAAAGGCAAAAAGGCTTAAAAGAATTATAAGAATCCCGACGCTTTTATTTGAAATTATTTAAATTGTGTTAAATTTTAAAACTAACGGTTTTAAAATTAAGCTTAAAGAATTTTTGGGATTCAGGGTTTACTATAAACAAATTTTTCGATGTAAATCGAATCGCAAAATCCCAATCCCCGATTTCCCGAAACGTTGAAGTCTTAGTTAAAACATGGATTAATTAATTCTCTTATATGAAAGGTTAAGGGTTAAGATAATCATGTCGCCATTTCGGGATTCGCGGTTCAGTGAGATTACATCCCCTGTCATCATGATTCCCGAAATCTTGAATCACAAAACCCCGATCCACAGTTCGCGTTAAATCAAACTAATTTTGTTTTGGCCTTAATCATGATTAGTTAGTTAATTAAGATGAGTTAAGTCCTATTTTTTAAAAAGAAAACCGTCGCGATTTCACGATTTCGGAGATCGGATTTCATTGATAACGTACTTCTCAACATCATGATCTCCAAAATCCTGAAAATGTTTAATCTCAATTAATTAATTTTCTAAAAATGTTTTAAGTCTTAATTAAAACATCGCGATTTCACGATTTTGCAATTTCGGAATTCGGATTTCATCGATGACATACCTCTCGACATCATGATTTCCAAAATCTCGAAAAGCAAAGTTTTCAGCTTTAATCTATCATTAGCACTAATTAACCTTTTTTCCAAAACAGGATTAATGATAATCATTTTTTTTAAGTGTTCATTCATGTTTCACTTTTCGATTAAGTGTCTCGTTTACTTTAAAAACCCGAAGGCGGCTAAATACGGACATTAAATGCGTATCTCGAAAATATATCTTGCGCATTAAAATCCTTAAATTCGTGACAGCTGTGTCAATCTTGTCATTTTTTAATGTATTCAAAATGAACATCTAAATGTCCGTGTTTTCATTTTTAGCTGATCTCGCTCATCCATTTTCTGTGACAGGTTTTCAATTAAACACAAAGTCATGGCACCAAAAAAGGCACCGACGAAGAATGAAGACGCACAGGAAGGAGATATCATCTCCAACACCACTCCACACACTATAGACTCCATTAAATCTTGGACTCAAATCTCTGAATTGCTAGAATACGAGCTTGAGAATGCTCATCCTGATTCTGAAAATCATTGCCGGGACATAGCTGAGTCAGAGCTTCATAAGATCGGTGCGCGCCCGCGGCTTGTGGCATACACTGATATGATCAGCTGGGCCATGGAAAAGGTCGATATCCCAATGAGGAGCATATTAAACGACCAAGGAGCTATCGTCGGCTCATTCAGGCCAGAACACATACAAGTAATGTATAAACTCTTGCCAAATCCTAAACATACTTTTAATGTTGAATTTTTAGCAGAGTTTCAGAGAAAAGATTGTATTGAGGCAGACCAGACATATCCTAATATGATTAGAGAATGGGTGAGGTGTCCAACAAAGTTTAGAGCTGATTCCCATGGGATTTATGCTACAACATCCTTGAATGAATACATGGTATATGTAGCCATAATGTTATGTAGACTTTTCGGGAGAAAATATCCCTGCCATTTTCATGCAGATTGGGTCCCCTTTTTAGAAGAAGCTTCAGAAGGAAAGGGTTTTAACTGGTAGAATATTTTTTCAGATAACCTAACACAAGAAAACTTAAACTACAAAGCAGCAAAATCAAAGGGACAACCAACAACCTTTTATATGTCAGCATACATTATGGATGCAATTTGTTATGTGAATCATTTTCCATTAATGAATTGGAGTTGGAACATTTCCTGTCCAGAACCCATTCATAAATATCACTCGGCCCTTTGGGAAGAAAATGCTAAGGATGCATTTTATGAGGTTTGTCATTTTATTATAATTCTGATGCATAAAATATTTTTTGGATGCGAACCACCTCACATTTCTGATGCAATCACAGAAAATCTTAAAGCAATTGCCGATTGGTTTATTGAGGAGAATTTTTCCTACATTAGGGTTTACGGTTTTTCCATTCCCCCTCATGCACTCCCTAAATTCCTACCGGACATATTGGTGTGCAGGGAGATAGCCCATCAGATAGTAAAGGGCGGTGTTGGATTAGAATTAAAAGAAGCTCAGAAGAAGTCATGGCCAACTTTCCCTATTCATATTGGGAAATTTTGTTTATTAAATTTAGGCCATTCTAAGGTAGAGGTTGAATCATTAGAAGAAGTGAAATTAGTAGATATTGAGCACAGAAATTACAACCCCTACCAAGTAATAAGTAGGCATTTTTTACACTGTAATCTAAAGGCGTATCAACATGAAACATCTATCTATGATGATGTATTTAAGGATGTTAAATCCTATGAAGAAGTAATGAACAGAGTACAGGCCATGTCACCTAACTCACAGACCGGATTCGCGTCATTCCAGATCCATAGGTGAAGTTGCCTACCCAAGAGTTTGCAGGGTGAAGTTTCGACCCCACCTCTAGAACAAGAAGGGCCTCCTCCAGGGTTTGAAACTAATACACAGGACAAAGAAAATACCAAAGGAAAGATGAAGGATACTGAGATACCTTCTCAAGACACAGAGGGTTCTCAAACAAAAGAATCAGAGACGGAGAAGGGAAAAGAGCTGGAAAAAACCCCAGAAATCCCCAAGGATGTTCCATAAAAGACAAGAGGAACAACATCAATAGAGCTCGGTAGTCCTATCACTTCCATAACCCCATCACAGTCAACTTATGGAACCCCTCATGAAGGAGCTCTATATGTCAGTGATCTAGAGCCAATTTCAAGGGATGAAATCCCTCCATCATATTACTTTTTCAGTAAAAAGAGAAGAGCAATCTTGAAATAGGAAATCCATCCAAGAGGAGAGGGGATGATTAAAAAACATAGGGTCATTATAGATGGAAAGAAGCTTAAAGATGGATAATTTGCTACGGAGTTAGAAGGTACAATGGGTGCTATAGCATCATCAAATATATATTCTATTGGCATTTTAACAACCATGCTCGAACAAAAAGACCAAACAATAATTCAGTTATAGGACAAATTAAAAGAAACTGAAAGAAATACCAGTTGGGGAATACAAAAGGGTCTAGAACAAGCTAGACTAAAAGATATGCAAGAAATTCAAAAAATGAAAAAAGACTTAGAGGAGGCAAAACAGATAATACAGGTCACATAGGCACAGGTCCAAAAGCTGGGAGAAGAAAATAAACAGTTACAAGATAAAATTAGTTCTATTACTAATCAAGTAGTAGAACTTGAAATTTTCAGGACACAAGCATTGGGAATACATTTGAAAATAGAGGAAGAACAACAGAAAGTGTTTTTGAATCTGGAAATAGTCCAGAATTATTTTCAAGAAACAAATAAATCCTTGGAGAATGTTTTCCAGAAGGAAAGGGAGGCGAAAGCAGCTAGAACGACTTTCCAAAAGGCAGTAGCCCTCTCAATAAAGGAAGAAGTCATAAGGATTAAGAAATTATCCATTTCTGAACAGGTTAAAGGGGACATAATACTTAAAGTGTGGGAAGCAGGCCTGGCTGAATATAAAAGAATAACCAGAGATTTCAATTATGATTGCCAGGGAATTTTTGATCTCTTAGAAAGAACTTCATTGAATATCGGAAAAAATGACTGTCCCGTATTATTAGGTGAGATTAATATTGCCAAGCATCAGCTAAGGTTCAAAGAAGAGCTGGAGGAAATGAAGATAGAGATTTCAAAAATTAAATTAATCAATATCATAGAAATCAACAAATGGATGGTCACACCAAACCTAAAGTTGCAAACTATTAAGTTCACAGAGAAGATGATAGAAAATCGTTTGCCTGAATTACAAAAAAGATTTTTCATGTTTGAAGCAAATGAGATACCAGATGCTCCCAGAACTTTTGTGAAATTTTTGGGAAAGTGTGTTTAGTGTCTTGAAGCGGAGAAAGGAAGTTCATCAACACAAACGTAAAATCATTTTTTTTTGAATGTTTTTATCATTAGAAATTAGAAAGGAAATGTAAACGGTTGACATTATTCATATATGTAACCGTAATATTAGGAAGTTGGTTAGTCACCAATGAGAATTTTTTTGATGAATATGTATAAATATATTTTCTAAAGACTGAGAAAGGGCTTTTGATTTTTTGGAGAGAGCCGATTTTATTAACAGTTTTCCAATCCATCATAATATAAATTACAGACGAGATTCTGAATCCTACCAATTTGTAGCTATGTGTTCTCCAACCCTGTTTACTATGTTTTATTATGTTTTTCGTTCAATGTTTTTCTAATGAATAATCAATATGAAGTTACCTGCAAACATCTCGTATATAGTTCAGATTGATTTGGATATCATATTATTTACAGTTTTTCCTCTGAAATTGCTATCAGTGATTTTAAGACCTGTTAATCATTTGAACCTTAATACTTAATTTTTCATTAGAAACCTCGTCTTCTTTCTTTATTACCTGTCGAAATATGAGATTCTTTCTTGATTAAAGCCTCATATTTTTCTGTAGTACTTCTTTGTTATTTTATAATTCTCAAATTGTTGCAAATCCAGGAAATGGCCTCGAATGTATTTATGTTAGTGTTTTGAATTTCAAAATTGTTTTTCCTATTCTCATCTCTTAAAAGTTTGAAGTAACATTTAATTAAAATTCTTTCACGATTAAATAAAATATTATCCTCCATGATTGTTCGAGGTAGTAGACAACCCAACATTGAACTTGGCCTTCAAGATCAAACCAGTATTTCTTTGAACCTTTTTAATACCATCCTACAAACAACAACTAACCGGGTTGAATTAGAACGTTCATGGGCTGCTATTGAGAGAGATATTAGCATCCAAGAATAGTGGGAAGCTAGACAGAGACAATTGAGAAATTGATTCTGCTTCACCCTTCCTTTTCAATTCTTATCCTCAAATTATTCTTTTTTTTAACATTTATGGATGCCTTGATGGTATACTTTACAGCCTTAAAGTATAAACTCGGGAATAACAAGGAGTTTGAAAAAATCTTAAGTATGGACTCTACCAAGAATGTTATTTTGGACCATTTTAACAAGTGTGAAAGAATAAGGTGACTCGGTGATCTTTTCAATTTTAGGGAGTGTGAAAAGAGCTTAACTATGGACTCTGTGGGGGTTCCTTTTTTGTAAATTTAGTCCCTTAGGCCCGAAAAAGGGTTAAAACGATACTTGAGAGTACTCTTCTAGAGAACTAAAATTCCTTAGAGTATACCTTTGTTCGTACAGTTGACCATCCAGACTGAAAAAGGGGTAAACTACCGCCAGACAGACGTGACTTTCAAATTTCATTTTAATGAGCGTGAAAGGCCACAAGATCAATGGCGGTTTCCTGTCACAACCTAATGGGATCGATCCTATGGAAAAGGGATAAAGACAATGAGATACAAAAGTCAAGGTGGAAACCTAACCTACATGCTCAAGTTGATCATCGGAGATTTTTCCACGGACCATCAAAAGTTACCCAAAATTCCAAAAAAAAAATGTTTGATACCTGATCATACCCTTCCAATGCAACTCCTGAATCACTCTAAATGGTTTTTGGTTTAAATAAAATGATAAGGGGGGCCAAAAAAGTGACAAAAAGAGGCCAAAAAGTCTATAAATAGAAGCTGGCTACTCATTATCACCATTGCTGATTTGGAAATTGACTCTGGAGCAAAAAAACCCCTTTGATAAAAGTGGTGATTTCGGAAGCTACAATGGATGAAATGACCATCTATCTAGACCAAGTAAGTATAAAATCCCTCCTCTTTCAATTTAAATCTTTATTTATGATTTGGGTTTCAAGTTTTGGGGGGGTGTCGACCTTCAAAAGGTCAGCCCTAGGTCCACGCGGGTTGTCTCATGATAGGTCGCATGTACATTTAGGAAGAGTAAACATTGCACGCATGTACACATGACTATCTTCATTACATCCCATGTGGACCCCCTTATTGAATGAAAAAAATTAAAAAAACAAGGGTTGACCCTCCTAAACTTGGTGTTTTGCAGTATGTATGTTCACTGGAGGGAAAGAGAGCATGAGGAGGTTAGTGAGTTGGTCGGGGAAGACCCCAATGTTGTGGCTTCCTTAATGCAATGTGGGTTGCTCAAGTTCTTCTTATGTCCTTTTATGTGGGCACAACCTAGGATACTGAATGCCTTGGTTGATTATTGGCATCTTGATGACGAGGCCTTTATGTTAGAGGGGCAGTCACTGGTGCCTACGACAGAGGATATATATTTTTTGACTGGCCTCTCCAGGAGAGGGGAACCAATCAACTTTTGGACATTTCCTTAGGGGCTTCATAACATATCGTAATTGATAGGACTTTATTGTGAGGCCGGTATTGATCGATCGAGCTCACAGGTGTCCATAAGCAAGATCACTGACTTATTGTTGAAGGATATTGTGTTTCTTATTGGGCGTATGACTGGTTCTGTGGCTCTACATCAGGTGTCCCATGCACAGTTGAACTGTGCAGTCCAGTGCTTAAATGCACAAATATTTGACTAGAGCACTACAGTGCTAGATTGTATGAAGAGATAGTTGATAGATTGTCAGTCGTGGACGCAGAGGAACTTTGGGTTCGGGACAATTTTATGTTCTTTCTTCTTTTAAAGAGTTATGAGATTCATTCCTTGAATGGTGGTATGGGGACATCAGGCCTCTCTTCCTGCGGTTTGTAGATGGGCAGTGTTATTGCCACGACAGGGTGGTGGAAGGACTAATGAGTCCTTTGATGATGATTTCTTCACTTGGATATAGCGACAGATCCCAGTCATAGGGGATTACCCTTATGTTGGGATTGATTTCTTGAGAGATTTTGAGATACCAGTACCTCCTGGTGAGGAGCGAGGAGAGATGGGTAAGTTTACATCATTGTTTTGTTTTTTGTTTTTTGTGAAACATATGTAATTTTTTGTTGTTATTTTTACATATCATTTTTTTTATACCAGAGTATTTGACAGATACTTGTTTGTTGTGTGCAGATGTGGGACCAGTGCGACCTACTGACTATGTGAGGAACAAGTGTCATCCTCGGCCAGAGGCCGCAGCTGCTGCCGGAGGGGGACCAACAGTAGCAGGAGAGCTTCCAGCTAGGGAGGCTGAGAGGGTGTTGAGACGAGTCAAGCAAAACTTTACCGCTCTCACCCACATAGTCCCTATGACAGAGATTGAGGATCTGCCACCATATATGCATCCTCATGTAGTGGGGGCACCATGGACATGGGTCTGATTGTTTCAGCATTTGACAAACGCTATTGATTAGTACAACAGGGCCCACAGGCTCTGACCTTAGTTAGACTTTTTACGTGTTGAGAGTACTACTTGTATATATTTTTTGAGGGCATAAGCCCCATGACTCGTTATTGGTCATACTTTTGAGGCACTTGCGTCCACCTATGTACTACTGTGACTATGATATTATATATGGATTTTTATGTCTTTTTGTGTCTTATGGATCATATTTGCCTTTAAAAATGTATTTACATGTTTATGTGTATGTCATTTCATATGTGTGTGAGATGCAAATCTAAAATTTGATTATCTAGAGTATCTGTAATTTGGTTTAATCTCCTAGGATTATGAAAATAGGTAATATAATCAAAGCTTCGTTCTAAGAGACGTAGCCTAAGGAATCATCGGTGTAAAGTTGAATCATGAACATAGTAGACTCTATTTAACTGCGACACAACCAACTGAGCGTCTAGATAGACCTAGAGATGAGAGATACCAAATGACAGGGCATCATGAAGCAACTCAATAACTATGCTATACTCGGCAACATTGTTTGTTGTGTCACCTAAGTATATACCTCTGGAAGATAATAACTAGCCTCGAGGTGTAAAAATTACCCAAGCTACGGAGGCAAGCCTCCGAGTGTGTCGGCTAGCACTGTCTGCATACCCAATGAACACCTCGAATTTGTTGGGTATGTGTTATATTCTTTGGATGTGTGTGTGTGTGGGCGCGTCAGATATGAAAAATATGTATGATGATCCCTCGCACTAGTTTTAGCAGATTTTGCTATTTTTAGCGTATTTTTCTATTTTTAGCGGTTTTGTAAATTAATCCTGGATTAAGGGATTAGGGTTTTGGTATCTAAGAAATACCTAAAAACATTGTATATATTGTATGGTACTGAATGGTGAACTTTGAGATAATGAATATAAGAAAGGTTTTTCTGGTTGAGGGTTTCCGGTATAAAATCTCTGTGTACTCTGTGTATGAGTCATTGATTAATTTTTCTCTTGCTTAAGAATCTATATGCATTTCTTCACTTCACAGGTTTAAAACTTATAGGATTCTCTTGACATCTGCCATAGTGATGAAAGATAACATCAAAAACAACATGTCCATAATACTAAAAGAAACTAGAAAGTAATAGTACAAAGACCATACATATGTTACAAAAAGTTACCCATGGTGACCTGCCTATGAGTAATACTTCTTGAGGTAGAGCCCATTTCTAGGCTCTGCCAAAGCATTCCCTTCAACATCAACTATATGATAAGCACCCTTCTCTAGAACCTCTTTTATGATGAAAGGTCCGAACCACATGGGTTTGAATTTTCCTGCCCCCAGGGGGTCCTTATCTTGGTCATAGACCAGGACAAGGTCGACTTCAGATAAAATCTGAGGATGAATGGACCTATCATACTGACATTTGAATTTATGTTTGTGAGCCTCGTTGGCCAAGGCCGTATCACAACGCTGCTCATTGAGTCGCTCAAGGGATAATAACCATTCTTCAAGTGGAGAAGTATCTGGTAATAATTGTATTGCCAACATTAGGGATGGGATCTGACATTCCATAGGAAAGATTGCTTCTAGCCCATAAATGAGTTGAAAAGGTGAGAAATCAGTTGTAGTCTTAACAGACATTCGGTAAGCCCATAATGTCGAGTATAACATCAATTGCCAATTTAACTTGGCTGAGTTGATCATTCACTGCAGGATGGTCTTAAGAGATTTATTTACTGCTTCCACCTAACCATTTGCTTGGGGGTAGTAGGGTGATGAATGTTCTTTCTACAACCCAAGATTTGATGTTAAATCAGTCATCATCTATTTCTAAAAGTGACTACCATGGTCAGTGACAATCTCCCTCGGGATGCCGAACCTTGCTATTATCTGGTTGAATAAAAAGAGAGTTGTAGTCTCCCCATCATCTTTAAACATTGGCATAGCTTTGACCCACATCGTGAAGTAGTCTATGGCTACAATGATATAATGGTGCCCCCTTGCTGAAGGAGGGTTGCATGTAGTGTAATCAATCCCCCACTTGGTGAAGGGACCAACTGCGATGACAGGAAACATGGGAGCGGGATGTGCCCTCATCTTCCGAGAGAATATTTGGCATGGTTCAAACTTCTTGACTGATTCGATACAATCTTTGATTAGTGTCGGCTAGAAGTAACCTGCTCGTAAAATCTTTTGGGTTGTTTCCAACCCAGACAAATGACTGCCACATTCTCGGGTATGGAAATCATTAAGCATGATAACTTCTTCTTCATGAGTGAGACATCGGTGTAGGATGAAATCTACACCTCTTCGATACAACGTATCATCGAGTATGAGATAATTCTTAGCCTGATGACGAATATGTCGATGATCATAATGAGAATCAGAGGTGGGGCACTTCAAAGTCTGGAGATAGATAAGTATATCTCCATACCAGGGATCCAAAGATGTGATCAAAAACATATCTCCTCTGATAGGAAACTCTTCGAGCACAACATCACCTGACTCAACCGAAGGTTCCGAAATAAGTTCTACGAAGACCAGTGACTTTTTGGATTTCGCTGAAATGAAATCTAAGTCAAATTCCTTGAGGACGACTATCCACCTACTGATCTTTCCACCTATTACCCATCGTGTCAACATGCACTGAAATAGATTCACAACAACAATGACGGTGGTCTTTCGAAACAGAACATAATGATGGAACCATTGAACAACATGGACTGTTGCCAACGCAAGTTTTTTGATATGAGAATAATTGAGCTCCGGTCCTACGAGGCCTCGGCTCAAGTAATAGATCACATATTCTAAGAACAAGTCATCCTCCTAAACTAAGACCATGTCGATGGTTGACTCTGTTGCAGCTAGGTATAATAAGAAATCTTCATTATAGTTAGGTGGCCAAAGCAGAGGGGAAGTTGTGAGGGCATGTTTCAATGCCTCAAAAGAGAGTTGAGCAACATCATCCCAATAAAAAGGAATGTCTTTCTTCAATAAGTGCATAAATCCCTTTGTGATTTCAGTATAGTTGGCGATGAAACGTCTTAAAAAAAATTCCTTGCTCTATAGACTCTGAAGTTGAAGGATTGTGCACAAGGGAGGCAATAGAATTATCACCTCAACCTTGAGAGGATCGACCATGATCCCTGTTGTTGACACTATGAAACCTAACAAATGTCATGATGTTACGCAAAATTTGCACTTGTTTGGATTCAAGCGAATACGGAAGTAGCAACAACGCTCAAAGATAAGTTGGAGGTGGGTGGGATGATCTATTCTCTTGTGAGATCGAGATGCTAAATCATCTAAATAGACATCGATTATATGATTGAGGTCATGGAAAGAAAAATTCATGGCCCACTGAAAGGTTGCACCAGTATTTTTGAGACCAAAGGGCATCTTATGATACGAGAATGTACCCCATGGACAAAGGAATGTTGTTTTGTGCTGGTCCTCAGGTTTGATTTGTATTTGATTATATCTTGAAAAATAGTCCATGAAAGAGAAGGCCTCACAACCGTCACATTCATCAATTATCTGGTCGATGAATGGTGTGGGAAAATTATGTTTTGGACAGGCCTTGTTCAAATGATGGAAGTCTGTACATACACGAATCGTGCTTTGTTTCTTATTGACCGGCATAGGATTTGACACCCATTGGGTCAAATGGATAGGATAGATAAAACCATCTTTTAGCAGTTTCTCAACTTCAACCTTAATGGATGATGCTTTCCTGGGATTAACTGGATGAAGCTTCTGCCGAACAGGTTTGGCATCTAGATAATTTGTGATTTCATGTTCGACTATTTTTGGATCGATTCCTGGCATTTCCTCATAAGACCAGGCAAAAATGTCGCGGGATTCTTTAAATATATCTGTGTAGATTTAAATCTCTCTGGGGGAGCAGTCAGCTCCGACAAAAACATTCTCCACAATGCTAGGGGTTCTGGAGATATTGATTGGTATGGTTTCAGCGATGGTTACCATATTACCCTCAGCATAGCCCTCGTGTGTGGCTAAGGGATTAATACGACAAGACCTATCTCCAGTCATAGTCAAGAAGAATTCTATGGCTTCGATTCTTCTTACCTCTGGGAGGAAGTATGATCTGTGATGAAGATCACCCCAGGGTTTTTCTGGACTAGTCATTGCTTCAATTACTGCCTTGTCAAAGGACAAGACTAAGTCTAATGAATCGATGTCAGTGAGAGAACCTTGAGCCCAAATAGGCTCTAGAAGTGGATCTAACTCTTGTGCAGGAGTTGGATCTATGTTGGTTGAAGCTTGTTGGACTAAAGAGTACGCTACTTCAGTTGCGGACAAGGGCATGGACATGCCCGGGTGCCCTGTCCCATCCATCGTGGCCGATGGGGAAGGAAGTATCGATAGATCATTGAAGTAATTCATGCAAAATGATGAAACTTGGAAAATCTCAACCTTATGGTGGTCGGATATGAACTTTACATCACCTTGAGGGGGCGGGTAATCGAAGGTACCCATCAAAGATGGGCACAAACCAACCCCTACGTTGACTACTCCTGGTTGAGGATTATCAATCATTGGGACTGTGGACACCCCCAATGAAGGGTTAGGTCTGGAAAAAGACAATTGATCAATGGTCACAATCCGATCTTCCTGTGGAAAAAATAAGACCCAAAAAATTGTAGCAACCACTTCTTGCATGGAATAACTCCAACTCCTTCCTAACAAGAGATTGTAGTCGAGGGATGCGTCGACTACTTCTACCTTGACACACACGGTCTTCCCTCCTAACTACACAGGGAAAGAGGGAATGATACCACGTGGTTAGAACGAATGACCGTCAAAATCAGTGAAAAGAGTTGGTTACGGAGAAAAAATGGGCTGGCCAATGGCCTTCCAACATGCCAACGACATAACGCATGTCGAGGCGCCCTCATCAACCACCGTGTGGAAAATATTTCGAGTAAAATTTTTTGTGGGGTGAGCCACTACTATCTAAAATGCTACATGGTAAGGCAGATGAGATTTTAAGTCGGTTGTATCCAGCATGATGGTACCTAGATTACAAGTCTCGGTAGATCCTTAAGCAGTTAACAAAGATTTCCTCTGGGAAGGGAAGCTTTGGAGGACCTCTAAAGAAGACATCGCACAAGGGGTTTGAGACAAATCCTCCACCACAGAATAGTTCTGGACGACCCTTGCGTTTGGGTTGTGAGAATCTTTTTTGAATGCTCCTTTTGGGATGCATGTCATTGTTTCACCCAAAGTCTTCTCAATATGTAGAGGAAGAGATGGGAGTTTGGCTTCTTTGAACTTCTCAGAAGTGCTTGGTTTATTGTAGTCATGCACTCTAGTCGATAGGAAAGCATCACCCTTCATCATATACACATTCGCAGATGCGGGATTGTTCAAAGATGGAGAGGGTCCTTGACTGCCCCCTTTCATTCTTGTAGAGGCTTGGGTTAGGTTTTTCCCATGCTGAAATGGATTGGTTAACATAGCAGGCTATTTCCGTGTCACAAAATTTTGGGCCTCTGCAAACCGAGGAAATCGGTGGGTCGGGTGGTCTTCCACGCACAGGTTGCACAGATACCTCAACTTTCATTTCTCAGTGTTTCCCCCACCAGCATTATTAGTGGGTTTCTTATCCCCCTTACCCTTCTTTTGTTGTTTTTTATTTCCTTCGGGTTGTTGGGTGGCCTTTGAATTGGTCGATTGCACTGTGTGTACATCCAACGTTTTAGTAGGGGGAGCAGCCAAAGGAGTAGTTTGGCTGGCCACTGTGTGTTGTATGGACAATTGCTGCAATTGCTTCATCATTTGCTCAACATGATTTGTTTGTGATGAACCAACAATACCATCGACATGTGGTCCAACTCTCTGTCTGGTTTTATCAATTATTGAGCGTGGTGCATCTGGAAAGATCTCGTATAATAAACTTGATTGAGAATAGATTAGCTCAAGTTGTTGACCTCTCATGATGGTGTCCTCTTTGGAAAACACTCCCGACGTCGTGACGTCTTTGGATAACTGTGGGACCAAAGACTTAAGGAACCACTCTAGAATAAATGATGGTGAAACTGGCACCTTAATTAAACTCTTCTAGTGTCTCCATTCTCAGATGTGATCAGAGATATGGTCCGCTTTTGTCTGTGTGAAATTGGCTAGCAATTTTTTGATAGTGTCGTGTCTCACAGGTAATTGGAAATGGTTTAGGAAAGCCAATGCCAATTCACTGAAGGAAGAGTATCTTGAGTGGTCGATATCAATGTACCATTTCGCAGCACTCCCAATGAGAGTACGTTGAAACAATCGCAACTGTACGGAGTCATCTTTCAACGAGTTAGATGAGCACCAAAGATGGAAGGTGGTCACATGATCTCTTGGATATTCGTTAGGCTTGGCTTTGAACTTTGGTATGTCCGATGGAAACTTCATCGACATAGAGGGCCAACGCGGATCGTGATAGATAGGGTCATTCAACAACCTTGTCAAGTCTAGCAAATGAAAGGTTGCCAAGAAAGGTAGTTTGGGTTGTTGGTGATAACCTGGGAAAAAGGGGCCTAGAGTTTGACTGGCACTAGGGTGCCAAGAAAAGTTCGATTATTGGCCTGGGTTCTAGTAAAAACCATGGCCATGACCAGCGTATGGATTCTGCATATGAGGTGACATCATCAACTGATTCCCAAAATAGGACGTAGATGGTTGGGCGTGCATTATATTTGGAGGACTTTGGGAAGGGTTGCCCCATGCTGATCCTGTGGGGATAAGCATAGTACCTTATCTAGGTTCCATTGGTTGTGAAAATAATTTCCCTAGATAGGTATTCCTGACGAGGAAATGGATACCTGCCAAGAATTGCAAGGCCCTGATGCAGAAGAAGTTCCTAGGTTTTCCCCCTATGCAAGAATATTACCCTACATAGGAATAGGTTGTTTGAAATAGATATTGCCCCCAGTCGGGAAAGAAATTGATAAGAAGATGTTGTTACCAAACACATCGAACAAAGAAAACGGTGTCAAACCTACCAGCATATTATGCAAAGGTGGTCCTTGACTTCCTGCTCCAAATAAACTATGGTGTGCAGCTGGCCCAGCGGATGGCTGGTGCGTGCCACCGAGCAAAGGGGATGAAGGAGGTATATGAACTCCCCCATAAGGGAAAGCATTAAAAGGAGCTGAATTTCCCCCCATGTGGCCTTGTAGAGGAGTGTTAGAACTCCCTGCCCCCAAACCTAAGGTCTGTGAAGTGGAGTAGGAAAGTACAGGACATGTACCTGAGCTAGGCATCCCGTATGAGAATGGAGGGCATGTCACACTTGGTGTGAAAAGGGTTATGGCTACCATTATAGATGGGATCGGTCCATTATGCGAGGTAGAGGTGGTCGAGACCATGGTGGATCAAACCAGTGATGGTGGGTTAGTAGGTGGAAACTCTCATATGGTGACAACCGTAGAGGGAATTGAAGCATTCCTAGAAGGAGTGACAACATTTGTTTCCATTTCTGCGTGCGACACTGTCTGGCACTCGTAAGGGTGACACAATACGATGATGGGTGACAAAAGATCAATGGTTGGAGATTTAGGTGGACCAATAGATTTTGCTATGTTATCATCCTATAATTTATAGGATCAACTGGTGACTGGGACATTATCTGTCTCTAGTATTTTTTGTTGACAAATGATATTTCATTCTGCAAATAATTTGAAAAAGAAAAGAAAAAAGAAAGAAAAGAAAAATAAAAAGAAAGAAAAAAGAAAAAAGAAAAGAAAAAGAAAAAGAAAGAAAAAAGAAAAAAGAAAGAAAAGAAAAAGAAAAGAGGGCATAAACTAATTCAATGAAAGCCCCATGCAATAATAGTAACTTGGTCCATACCTTTCAAGCATGGCCAAGTTCTTTTTAAATTGATGTTGATAGGGTAGTGAATGAGTTTGGATAAACAGTTTAATCTGAGCCAAAGTGTCTAGGTTATATTAGTGAATAAAGTTGGCTAGACTGTCTAATCTTGGTCAGATAGTCCCAGGGTAGAGTAAATTCTTAACCCAACAGTCTAATCTGGGTTAATTGTCATAAGAAGCTAGGGTAGAATATAGGCTAGTTGCTTTATTGTTTCATTTTAATAAAACCAGCTTGATGTAAATGTTGCACCATGTTTCATATGCTTAGAAGATCATTTGGTTGAGCCCCATGGTGGTGTCTACTTGAAAAGTTTGGAGAAAACCCATGAAAAAACATTTATCCAAATTTTTCTAGGCGCATGTTTTGTCCGCGCCCTCACTTATTCTCTTGTCATGTATCAATGGTCCAGATGATCGCGCCCAGATTTACTGTGGATAGTTCATTCCGGACCCCCCTGACCGTTCTACCTTTAACGGAGGGGAGGGGGGGTCCAAAATTGCTGATAAGACCCGCGCGCATCTGGACGGCCCAGGATCGAGCGCGCAAATCTACGATCAACGCTGGATTCCGTACCCCCCCATCTGTTCTACCTTTAATGGAAGGGGGGGTCCAGAATGTGTCGTAAACAACGTGCATAGATCTGCGGCTTAGAGGAGGGCACGCAGATCAACAACCCAAGATGTATTTCGGACCCCCCCCTCGACTGATCTACTTTTAACTGAGGGGGGGGGTCCAGAATGGTATTATTCCTCTGGCGAGTCCCTTGTTATATGTGGCAGTGATCTAATGGCCCTGAGTCCCATCATCTCCTACTTTCTGATAGACCTACGTCACCTCTGGACGTCACCTTCCACTTTTCCCGAAATGGTCATGTCCCATAACTGCTGTCAGTCCTTCCACCCATTCGCTCATGGAAATCCCCTTACTATGACTTTTACCTCCAATCGATAGCCGCCACCTCACCCATCCACGTCCCCCCACCACTGTCACCTGCCATCTCACCCCCAAAATTACCTATTGCCCTTTTACTACTGCATCACCTATCCTTTCTCCAGCTGACCGGTCTTCCACGCCCAACCGCCCCCCGTTTACTTAAAACTACCATTTTTCCCCTTACTTTCGCTATTCACCCATCGCACCAGAGAAACTCACCACTTGCTCCTCCATTCCAGTCTGTTGTCCTCATCCACAGTCAG
>JZKD02S1933964.1:288248-342674 GCA_000966675.3 Picea glauca
GTCTGATAGACCTACATCACCTCTGGACATCACCTTCCACTTTTCTCGAAATGGTCACGTCCCATAACTGCTATCAGTCCTTCCCCCCATTCGCTCATGGCAAGCCCCTTACTATGAATTTTACCTCCAATCGATAGTCGCCATGTCACCCATCTGTGTCCCTCAACCACCGTCACCCGCCATATCACCCTCAAAATGATTCGTTGGCCATTTATTACTGGATAACCTATCCGTTATCCAGCTGACCTATCTCCCGTGCCCAACCAACCCCCGTTTACTTAAAAATACCATTTTTCCCCTTACTTTCGCTATTCACCCATCGCACCAGAGAAATTCACCGCTTACTCCTCTGTTACATTCCGTTGTCCTCATCCACAGTCAGTCAGCCCCACTAACGTTGTGTTTTATTGCAGGTACTGTTGCAGAAATGGCGCCAAAGTCCAAACATGCAGAAGGAGAGGAGAATCTGTTTCTCCTGCCTCCTGTCGACCTGCACAAGATCCCACTGGTCGATAAAGACTGATTAATCATAGATACAAAATGCGATTTTGATTTCTCAGAACTCCAGTTGTGGCTCAGGGAAGTTTTCCTGGACCAGAGTGATGAAATTGGACTCTGGGAGTCCAATTTTCCCCTCTACCTCTTCCCTCAGATCCACCATTTTCTCGAGTTCGCTCTCAAGTGTCAAGGCCATTATATTCCCGAACAAAGAGCCATCATCTCCTTGTCTGGAGAGATCCTGTTCCTCATCACGCCCGAGTCCATAGACCAGATGATGCAAATCCCCCAAGCCGACTCTACGTCTCCCTTCAACTTGGAAATCCTTACAGAGTTATACCAGAAAATGGTGTTCCCCCAAAGAGCTCAAATATTTGAGCTTTTCCTTCCCCCATCCGCTCAATTTATCTCCACAAATCCTCCTTACCCTTCCTCCATGTTCTCGACTAAAGGGAACTAGATCATCTCATCCCTTAGTGCTTTTTTAGGATACTACTCTGATCAGTGGGTAGATGAACCCATTCTGGGTTTTCTATCCATCTTCTCTACCGATGAAAAGCCCACTACCCAGTTTGACTTCAGCACATTATTGGCAGACAATATTCACGAACAATTCATGAATTTCGGTGCGGAAGGCATGTTCAGATACTCATCGATACTAGCATACTTGTTTGTGTTCTTCTAGGTGGATAAATTTGTCTTTTCCATGCAGAAGATGGATGGAGATGGTAGACCTCAGGCAGTCACAACATGGACCTCCTTGCTCAAGAACAACTCCACAGAGTACAGCTTCAAGGAGTTCATCAATCAGTTCTACCACCCCGTGGTCAGTATTCTAGGCGGCAGGCCCGAGCCTCGAATAAACGATGAAGTTCAGAGGATCTTGCACCTCTTGGATAATACAAAGATGGGTGATTGTTATTTATACCAGAATTAAACAGAGATCAGAGTATATGGGTGCGAGTTAGCACCATATAAGCTGCCCAAGTATCTGCCTATCAAGATTTTTTCTTTGGAATATGTAAGGCAGATTATAAATTCTGATGATATCCACTTTGTGTCATTGAAGAAAAAGCAACAGCTTTGAATCAAGGGGCAGATTGGCTCCTTCATCTGCAACAATCGTGGAGCTGGGAAAGAAGAAAACAGTGGCAGGAAAGACTTTGGCTGAGGTTAAAGAGAGTGTATGGACAGACATCACTAATTCCATGAACGAAATATGGCCAATGATCCAGATCATGTTTGAGAAGAATGAATTGGTCCAGAGGAGAAAACAGGCCATCGAGAAGATCAAAGTAGAATTGGGAGACATGCCAACACAGGCAAATGAGATCATCAAGTTCCTCAATTCCAAGACCAGGGAAGAACTAGAAGAGCTGAAAATTGAAGACAGAACAGAGACCATCCTTGAGATCAAAAGAGTTTTGACCAAGAGAGGATTAATGCTTTAGCTGGAAGAAAAGGTTCAGGTTATGGACCTAGGGGTACAAAGATTATTTAGTAAAATTGAGGCTCTACAGAAGAAAAGTCTTCATGGTCTGAAGGTAATCAATGATAGATTGATGACACTCCCAGACTACAAGAAGATATTATCCAATGTTGCTAAAGACATCTCAAAGTTTGCAGGAATTCAAGGGAGAATCACTGGCAAGGAATTTCTAGATGCCCTTCAGTGGGACATCAACATCCAACACGAGATTTGATACATCTTCCTCACCAAGCCTACATTCGCCAAGTACACAGAGATGGACAAAGTGTATCGAAGGCTGCTCAAAGTCAATGTGCCCAGTCATCTATGATGGGAGGAGCTCTGTGATATGATCGAGTAGTAGATGAGTTGTCCTAGTCCAGTCAGATGAGGTCGTGCAGAGGCTTCATCAACGGCCCACCCAGAAATTAGCGTGCAGTTACACCATGTCATCAAGCAGTTCCTAGATTTAGGAAATTTGTTAAATTAGTTAGGCTAAAAATAGATTTAGCATGTCTTGATCATTAATGATAGGATCATTTGTAATTTGAGTTATAAATACTTCACCTTTCAAAGTATTGAGGGTTGTTGATCTTCACACCCTGATGCTATCAGACTGTAATCTTTTGAAGAGATCTTCCATTAATAAAAGCAGGCACTTTTACAGGATTCTTGCGTGTACTCACTGGTGATGTTTTTCTCTCTAAGTTGAATGTTATTCTCGCTTCGTTATCATACTATTTTCTAAATATAATCTTTGAGAGTAACGAGTGTTGCAGGATTTATCTCGTATACCCTGTTTCTGACTCGAAAGATTTTAGTGTTTTATCTGCTGGTGCTTTCAATAAAGAAATTCTTAACTGCTTCTTTGTTGAAATTATCTTTCTCATCTTTTTTGTTGTTCATCATTTAAGCTACTAAAAGATCCAGTGATTATATTATCTCGCCTTGTGAAAGTTTTCCCTTTGCGTTTCTGGTTTGTATTTCATATTTTATAAAAACACAGACCCTATAGCCCAATGGATGTGTAGACAGTCTCAACCAATTTGAAAAAATACTTTGACAACAAAACCGACCTATTTATTTACCTAGCCTAATATTTAAAATTGGAAACATAGCTAAATAATATAGAGAGATCCCTCTCTGAAGTTGGAAGGGCTAGATCCCAGCTTCAAAAGTGGTTGGATAAAGTTACCTTAGTAGATTTCTTCTGCTATCAACCTCTAGGAAATTTACCAAGTGCTAACATGCTCCAGAGTCTAAAATGGTTGTTTCCTCCAACTGTTGGTCGGGCACAATTTCTTGTGAACCGATCACTTCAAAAGACCCTTGTTGTTATAGATTTCACCTTAGTGGTGGTGGGGGTGGCTCCAGTGTAACCGTCGACAGACGCAGAATCCTTCGTGACCGGCAGAGCTCGTAATCCTCTACTATGTGAGAAGATCAAAGACACTCTAGGGCATTCTATTCATTCAAAAAACAACACACACTAAAAAAGTCCCTACAAGATAAAACAAGCAAACACTAAACTAATTGGAAGAACAGTTACAACAACCAACACTAGAGAAACTTACTCGTGCAAGTGAAACTCAAACACGGAAGCACCCTCTGGGTATACTCTGCAAAGCATGGCCCGATGTCTATCCTAGGTATCATAGTATACCCCCATAGTCACCTGTGTATGTCTCTAAAAAGATAGGCAACTAGGTTGCCAGCACACGAACAGTCACCAGGCGGGTATAGTCGAAAGTCATGTAGACCACAATGAGCAAGGTATCGAGCTCGAAACCTATCAAGGGTATCGAAAGAAAGTGGTCTGGAAGAAAATTGAGTACCTCAAACAGATTTGAGACCCATGAAGCTCCATGGCAAATGCAATCGACAAAATCCCAAGACAAGCCCTCTATATGTGTTCTCCACTACAATTGGTCCAACTTTGGAGGAGTTATCTCCACTACCTTTCTACACACGACCTCATATTTATCCCTTGTGTTAGAGGGGTGTAGCAGATAAATTTCACAATACTGGACTTTGACACTTCCTAACTCAGACTCCAATGTTTGATTTTAATGGCCTTGAAGATTTTCCTCTCCAACCTAATTCAAGGCCCTAATCCTAAACTAGTTGGTCGACCCTACAAACATAAAAAGTCTAATGAATTTTAGATTTAGCGTTAATTTTTATGGCTTGTCTTAAGTCAAAGGTTATGAAAGTGAAACTAGTGATGTTTGAAAGATGAAAGAAAAAAATAAACAAAAAACTGGAAAAGAACCGTCACTTAACTCAAATCTTAAACAACTTTTCAAATTTAAAATTTTTCTAAGATCTTTAAACAGCAAAATCAAAACAATATTTCACTCGACTACGAGCTACTTACGATATAAGTAAACCATCAAGAACTTATTAAAACAAAGAATTTTTCCTAGTTACTAATGCAAAACAACACTTTTTAACCAAACAAAGAAAATAAAAGATCTTTTTTTTTTATTTGAATGCTCACAAAGAAAAAAGGGAAAATATCAACAAGTCAAAACCAAGAAAACTTCTGGCCTAAGCACAGATCGCAAAGAGTCACTTTAAAAATCACACACAAGAAAATTAAAATTGGACTCTCACATTTGTCTAAAATCCCTATAAAAGAAAATTTTGAGGAAAAACTTCTAAAAGAAAAAGGAAAGTTATTGTTGTGATCAAACCTAAGTTACTGACTACTATGACAGAGACCCAGAAACCTAAGAGGTATATATTTTGTCAAAGGAAAGGATGACTACCTCACTTTCAACAAAAAATTTCTCCTCAAGCACATTGATGACAGTTCAATAGCAAGCATGTGCAAGTGAGTTGTGTAAAGTCAGAGCACGTGTACATGCATGTTGGCCTTATACAGGCCGCATGTATCTATGAACCTCTAAGAAAAATAAAAATCCAAGCAAGCCAGCCCAGGAAGAGACTTCTGGTACTAAGAACCAGAATCTCTTGAAGACTCAGACACTTAATTTAACAAAAAAAAGAAAACAATTCAAGGAAAAATTCATAGAACAAACCAATCTGAAGTGAAACCTAAGCTATAGATTGCAAACAAAAAAGACTAGAAAGAGTTCCAGAAAACCCCCGAGAAGGTCTACTTCTGACAGGGAAGAGGATGACTGCCTCTCTAAAAGAAATTTTCTGGAATCATACACACAACTGACACTTCCTTAGCTAGTGTGTACACGTAGGCTGTGAGAATGTAGGGAATGGGTACATGTGTACAGACCTGATATAGGCCACGTGTACCTCTGTGGGTCTCAGAAAAAAAATACAGTCAGCCAAAGAAACAAAGATAGCTGGTATGGAAGACCAGAATCTCTATTAGCTCAGATTTTTGCAGAAACTTTAAAAACAGGAAATGAAACCAGTTCTTAAAAATACCCAAAAAATACTCCTAGGAACCCTAGATAATCCCCAGTATGGTCGCCAATTCTGTTGTGAGTGGGAAATCCCTCTACGGACTAACACTTAGGTTTTTATCATGCATGCAGAAAAGACCTAAAGATTCCTACTTTCTACCGTCATCCTGGACCTAATCCCCATTATTCTTAAGAAAATACGTAGTTAAGAAGATCAAGTGAGCATACCTTATTTCAGGCATTTGATGTTGATCCTTCTTCACGCTTGATCACTCTTTGAATGCAACTCTCCTCCCAAGGCTGACCTGCATTCACACAAGAAAAACAAAGAACTCCACATGCATTTGATATATAGATTAATGGGTTAGAGATTTAATCAACATGTATGCAATAAACCATGAAAACCTCATATGGTGCGACGGGAAAAGTACTTCTTTATTATTAACTTCAAAAAATCAACTTACAATGGTGAAGTTGGCCACTACTCCGTGAACCTCATCCTGGGATCCTCTTCAACTGTCCTCCAACTTCTTTGCTCTATATTTCTCTTTGCACAAGGAAGGCTAAAGGTTGGGACAAAGGGAATATGCAATCGGGTATAGTTTCTTTACTATGATTCTCCTCTTCCAAATGGGACCCCTAACCCTTCTTTTATAGGATAAAAGAAGCTAGGTATTTGGTCAAACCCTCGGCCATGCATGGCCGAAAGGTTTAGTTAACTCACCCAAAGCTGTGTGTTCCATCAACAACTTTCCTTTTTTCATGCTTTTGTAGGTACATGTGGTTTGTCTTGGTTCAGCTGGTGTGTACAGGCATGCAGTAATGGAGTAGGGCGCGTTGGCCTTTATAAAAGGGGTTTTTCAGAAGATTTGTTCATCATTGTTTTGGCAAAGAAGGAATCTGAGATGGCCTGATGCCAGGTAAGCATGTCTAGTGCAAATTAGGGTTATAATAGGGTTCCCAGATCAGCTTCACTCACTCGCTTGATGGAACACATATATGTTCGAGATGACACAACAACCCATCCTGAAGATGGAAATTATCGACAACTACATTTTCACCCAACATTTGGTAAGTGGTGGCAAAGTCTGGTTGTATATCATAGATTTGGGGCCATATAGAGGTCACATGGCCACAGGAGTCTAGCACCATGGTGCGTGCCATGACTGGTGGTCTGCTGAGGCAATCAAAAATGTGATTGGTGCTTCCTATCTTATACTTGATGTTGAGGTGGAATTGATGCAAGTATGTTGACCACTTTTGATGGCGATAATTCTGCAATTTTACTTGAGTTTGCATGAACTGGAGTGGCTTCTGATCAGTGTGGATGATTGTCTCCTTCCCAAGAATGTAATGTCTCCACTGGTGGAAGGATTGCAAAATGGAGTACATTTCTTTGTCATAAGTAGGGTACTTACGGACAACATCTGATAGTGTCTCACTATGATAGGCCATGGGGTGGTCGTGCTGAGTGAGAATGATGCCCACCGCATAGTCTGAAGCATCTGTCTAGATCTCAAAGGGTTGTTTTAGGTTTGGTAGTGAAAGTACTAGAGCTGAGCACAAGCGCTGTGTCAAATCGTCGAACTCTTCTTGTTGGGACCATCCCCACACAAATTTTGCCTTACCACCACCCCTAGTTATTTGGCTGAGGGCCCATGCAATATGGGAGAATCCCAACACAAACTTGCAGTAGAAATTGGTAAGGCCCAAGATACTCTGAAGCTCAGTGAGTGTGGTTGGGGCTAGCCAGTCACGGATGACTTGGATCTTCGCTGGATCCACATGCATGCCATGATGATCAATTATGTATCCCAGGTAATGGACCCTGTCCATGCTGAAGGAGAATATTTCCAAGTTGGCATATAGCTTGTGTTGTCGCAAGGTGTGCAGAACCTGTTGAATATGCTGCAAGTGTTCAACCCAAGTCTTGTTGTAAATGATAATATCATCTAGATACACCACTAAAAAAGTATTGGTGAATGGTTGCAGGATATCGTCCATCATCCTCATGAAAGTGGTTGGAGCATTTGTCAAATCAAAGAGCATGACCAATCATTCAAAAAGGTCTTCCTTTGAATTGAAGGTAGTTTTCCATACATCTATCTGTTCTATCGGTACCTAGTGGTAGCCAGAGTTCAAATCAATATTACTGAAGTATTTGGCACTCATGATTTGATCAAGGAGGTCGTCGATTCAGGGAATCGGGTACCAGTTCCTGACTGTGATTTTATTCAGAGCCCGGTAATGAATGCAGAGTCGCCAGGTGTTATAACCCTAAATTGTACCACACATGCTTACCTGGAATCAGGCCAATTCATATCCCTTATTTGCCAAAATACTGTTGAACAACTCTTTGAAAATCCTCTTGAATAAAGGCCCACATGCCCTAATCCATTACTGCACGTGTGTACACGCTGGATGACCCAAAATATCCCATGTGGACCGACAAAAGCATGAAAAAAGGAAGGTTGTCGAAGGAACAAAAATCTATGGGTGAGTTAACTGAACCTCCCGGCCATGCATGGCCAAGGGTTCGTCCAAATACCTAGCTCCTTCTAGCCTATAAAAGAAGGGGTAGGGGTACCATTTGGAGGAGGAAAAATATAGCAAAGAAACTCTTCCCATTTACGTATTCCCATTGTCCCAACCCTTTAGCCTTTCCTAATGCCAAAGGAGATTTAAAGAAAAGCAGTTGAAGGACAGAAGAAGAGGAGCCCAGGATCAGGTTTAAGGAGCACTGGCCGGTCTCAACTTTTGTAAGTTAACTCATTTTAAGTAATAAAGAGAATGATTTTCCAGTCCCAATTCATGAACTTTTTATGGTTTGATTAGTTTATGTTTGATTTCTAACCTGTTAGTATATAAGTAGTATGCATGCATAGTTGTTGCTTGTCTTGAATGCAGGTCAGCTTTGGAAGGAGTATTACGAACAAGTAATCAAGCACAACGAAGGATCGACATCAAACGCCTGTAACGAGGTAGGTTGATCTTTCCATGCATTTACTGAGAAAAGGGGATTTAAATCTAGGGATGAAGGTAGAAAGTAATTTCTATTCGGTCATATCTGCATGCAAAGTTTGAACTCTATTTGCTAGTCCGTAGGGTGTTTTTCCCCAACAACAGAATTGGCGACCGTACTGAGGATAACTCTAGGGTTCCTGGAATTTTATTTAGTTTTTGGGTAGTTTAAAGACTAGTTTTTCTTGCCTATCTTTTCTTTTCATTTCTGTAAGGTCTAAGCTAGCAGGGAGTCTGGTTTTCCATACCATCTTTCCCTGACTTTTGCTTGACTATGTTTTTTGGGACCCATAGAGGTACACGCGGCCTGCACAAGGTTTGCACATGTGTACCCGTGTGTGAATGCTAGATGTAGAGGTAGCAGTAGTGTGTAGAGTTCAGAGAACCTCAGAGGCAGTCCTCCTCTTCCCTGTCAGAATCACACATTCTCAGGGGGTTTTCTAGAATTTTGTCTGAGTCTTGTTTTCTAGCAGTCCTATCTCAGATTGTTTTTTCCTTTCATTATTTGTTTTTTTTTGTTAGAAAGAGTATCCAAGCCTTCAAGGGATCCTGGTTATCAATATCAATGGTCTCTTCCTAGTTTGGTTTGTCTGTTTTCATTATTTTTTAGAGTTTAGATATACACACGGCCTGTACAAGGTCAGTCTGTGTGTACACGCCCTCGGTCTCTATTCAGCACGCGTTCGCACGCGTGTTGTTTGAGTAATAGTCGCGTTCTTGTACAAGATACTTTTTGTTAAAGGTAAGGCAATCATTCTTTCCCTTGATAAGAATTATTCCTCTCAGGTGTTTGAATCTCTGTTTGAACAGTCAGTAGCTTAGGATTAATTTTACCCTTAGCTTTCTTTTTCTCATTTAAAACATTGTCAGAAAAATAAAAAAATTTACGGTTTTTAGACAAGTGTGAGAGTCATTGTTTTTACAATTGCTATTATGTGATTTGTTAATCTGATTCGTTGCGATCTGCGATTAGGAAATAATTTTTTTTCTTAGTTTTTTGCTTGTCAGTATTTTCCCTTTCTTGCTTTACTCGCATCTAAAAAAAAAACTTTTCATTTTCTTGTTTGGTTGAACAGTGTGTTTCTGCATTATTAGGCCAGGGAAATATTTTTTCTTTCATAAGTTTTTTCATTTTACTTGGATCATAAGTAGCTTGTAGTCGAGTGAAATTCCTTTGAGTTTTTTGTCCAAAATTTTAGAAAAATTAAAAAATCTTTCTTTTGAAAAGTTGTTGAAATTTTGCATTCAGTAAAAGTTTTGTTTCCATCTTTTTTATTCGTTTTTTGATTTCGTCTTTTACACATCATCAGTTTTATCCTCATACCCCTTGACATAAGACAAATCCATAAAAGTAATGCTAAATTTAAAATCTACTAGACTTTTATGTTTGTAGGGTTCACAAACTAGTTAAGGACTAGGGCCTTGGATTAGGTTGGAGAGGAAACTCTTCAAGGCCATTTAAAATCAAACATTGGAGTCTGAGATAGGGAGTGTCTAAGTCCAGTTTCGTGGAATTTATCTAAGACCCCCCTCTAACATAGGGGATAAACACGAGTTCGTGTGTGGAAAGGTAGCGGAGATAACCCCTCCAAAGCCAGACCAATCATAGTGGAGAACACATATAGAGGGCTTGTTTTGGGATTCCGTCATTTGCATTTTCCACGGGGCTTCGTGGGTCTCAAATCCATTCGAGGTCCTCATTTTTATTCTGGACCTTTTTCTCTCGATACCCTTGACAAGTTTCAGGCTCAATACCCTGCTCATTGTGGTCTACCCAACTTTCGACTGTACCTACCTGGTGACTATTCGCGGGCTGGCAACCTAGTTGTCAATCTTTGTTAGGGACATACACAGGTGACTGCGAGGGTATACCGTGGTACCTAGGATAGACATCGGGATATGATTTGTAGAGTATACCTAGAGGGTGCTTATGTGTTCGAGTTGCACTTGCACCGGTAAGTTTCTCTAGTGTTGGTTGTTGTAACTGTTCTTCCAATTAATTTAGTGTTTGCTTGTCTTATCTTCTAGGGACTTTTTCCTTAGTGTGTGTTACTTTTGAGCATTTAGACTACCTTAGAGTGTCTTGGATATTCTCACACAGTAGAGGATCCCAAGCTCTGCCGGTCACGAAGGCTTCTTGGCCTGTCGCTGGTTGCACTGGAGCCACCCCCGCCACCATTAAGATGAAAGCTAGACCAACAAGGGTCTTTTGAAGCGATCGGGTTACAAAACATTGTGCCCGAACAAACCCCGGAGGAATCAACCATTTTGGACCTTGAAGCAACCACTCTTGGCTCAGTTGAAACCCCAACCACTAATTTCTTGGCACATTTTATTGTACCAATTCAATTTCACGAGCGCCAGACAGTGTCACACACAGCAATGGAAACAAATGTTGTTACTTCTTCTGGGAATCCTTCAATTCCCATCACGATTGTCACCATAGGAGAGTCGTCATCTCCTAACCTACCGTTGTCGATTTGAGCCACCATCATCTCGACCACAACTACTTTTCATAGTGGTCCAAACCCATCTTTGGTGGCAGCCACAACCCCTTTCACACCTAGTGCGATAGGCCCTCCGTTCTCATATGGTCTGCGTAGTTTGGGTACAAGTCCTGTACTTTCCTACTCCACTTTACAGACTTTGGGTCTTGGGGCAGGGAGCTCTAGCACTCCTCTGCAAGGTCACATAGGGGAAACTCCTGCCCCTTTTAATGCTTTTCGTTATGGAGGAGGTAATATCCCTCCTTCATCCCCTTCACTCGGTGGCTCGCATCAGCAATCCGTCGGGAAACCTACACACAATAGTTTATTTGGAGTGGGGAGTCAAGGACCACCTTTGCATAGTATGCCGATAGGTTCGACACCATTTTCATGGAACCGAACATTTGGTAACAACACCTTCTCATCAGCCACTTTCCCGACTAGGGGCAACCCCATTTTTGGACAATCTACTCCTTGGCAGGGTACTATTCCTGCACAGGGGGCAAACCTAGCAGGACCTTGGAATTCAGGGAAAGGATCTGTTCCCTCCTCCGGAATGTCGATCTGGGGTAATTCTTTCCATAATCAATGAAACCCTAGACAAACTACTATTCCTATACCCACGGGACTGTCATGGGGTAATCCCCCCCAAAGTCCTTCAAATACAATGCATGCCCAACAATCTATGTCCTATTTGGGAAATCAGCTGATGATGTCTCCACATATGGAAAATCCTTACCCTAGTCAGGGCCATGGTTTCTACCAGAATCTGGGCCAGCAGCCAAACTTTTCCTAGCAACCTGGTGCCAGTCAAACTCTAGGACCCTTTTTCCCAGGTTATCAACAGCAACCCAAACTACCGTTCTTGGCGACTTTACACTTGCCAGATTTGACAAGGTTGTTGAATGACCCTATTTGTCATGATCCACGTTGGCCTCCTATGCCGACGAAGTTGCCTTCAGACATTCCAAATTTCAAAGAAAAGCCTAATTAAGATCCAGGAGATCATGTGACTACCTTTCATCTTTGGTGCTCATCTAACTCATTGAAAGATGACTCTGTATAGTTGCGATTGTTTCAACGTACTCTCATTGGGAGTGTCGCAAAATGGTACATTAAGCTCGATCGCTCAATATACTCTTCTTTTGGTGAACCAGTGATGGCTTTCCTTAATTATTTCCAGTTACCTGTGAGATATGACTCTGGCACAGAGTTGCTCACTAATTTCGAATAGACAACAACGGACCATATCTCTGATCACATCTAAGAATGGAGACACCAGAAGAGTTTAATCAAGGTACCAGTTCCATGAACATTCCTTCTTGAGTGGTTCCTTAAGTCTTTGGTCCCACAGTTATCCAAATACATTGCGACGTCAAGAGTTTTCTCTGAAGAAGACGTCATCATGAGGGCTCAACAGTTTGAGCTCATCTATTCTCAGTCCGGTTTATTATACAAAATCTTTCTAGATGTGCCATGTTAAATACTGGATAAAACTAGACAGAGAGATGGACCGCATGTCAATGGTATTGTCAGTTAAACACAAACCAAGCCCACTGAGAAATTGACAAAGAAGTTGCAACAGTTATCCATACAACACACAGTGGCCAGCCAAACTACTGCTTTGGTTTCTCCCACTACCCAAACGTCAGAGGTACACACAGTGCAGTCGACTAACCCAAAGGCCACACAGCAGCCTGAAGGGAAGAAAAAACAATGAAAGAAGGGTAAGGGGGATAAAAAACCCAATGATAATGATGGCGAGGACAACACTGAAAAATGGAAGGCAAGGTATCCATGCAACTTGTGCGCGAAAGACCACCTGACCCATCTATGTCCTCGGCTTGCAGACACCCAAAACATTGTTGCGCAGCAACAACAGGCAGTGTTAATGAACCCATTTCAACATGGGCAAAATCTAACTCAAGCCTATGCAAGTATGGAAGGGGGCTGCCAAGAAAACTACCTGCCTCTGAACAACCCCTTTTCCGCGAACGTATATATGGTTAGGGGTGATGCTTTCATATCGACTAGAGCGCACGATTATAGTAAACCAAGAACTTCTGAGAAGGGTAAAGAAGCTGACCTCCCATCTCTTCCTCTATAAATTGAGAAGACGTTGGGAGAAACAATGACACGCATTCCAAAAGGTGCATTTAAAAAAGCTTCTCATAACCCAAATTCAAGGGCTTCCCAGAACTACTCTATGGTGGAGGATTTATCACAAACTCCTTGTGTGATGTCATCTTTGGAGGTCCTTCAAAGCTACCCTGCTCAGAGGAAAGCCTTGTTAACCTCTTTGGGCTCTATTGAGACTTTTAATCCAGGTACCATCATGTTAGATACAACTGACTTAAAACCTCATCTGCCTTACCACATAACGTTTCATATAGTAGTGGCTTACCCCACAAAATTTTTTACACGGAATATCTTTCGCTCGGTGGTCGACGAGGGATCCTCGACATGCGTTATTTCATTGGCATGTTTGAAAGCCATTGGCTATCCCATTTTGTATCCATCACCTACTCTCCTCACTTCTTTCGACAGTCATTCATTCTGACCACATGGCATCGTTCCTTCTTTCCCCATGCAGTTAGGAGGGAAGACCATGTGTATCGATGTAGAGGTAGTAGATGCTCCCCTCGACTATAACCTCTTGTTAGGATGGAGTTGGACTTATGCTATGCAAGCTATGGTTGCTACATTTTTCCGGGTCTTGTTGTTTCCACACGAGGGACGGATAGTGACCATCGATCAATTGTCTTTCTCCATACCTGACACAGCTTTGGGGGCATCCACGGTCCTAATGATTAATAATCCTCAACTAGGTGTCATGAACGTAGGAGTTGGTTTGTGCCCATCCTTGATGGGTACCTTTGATTACCCACCTCCTCACAATGATATCAAATTTATATGTAATCACCATAAGGTTGAGATTTTTCAATTTTCATTGTTCTGCACGACTTACTTCAAGGATCCATGGATTCTTCCTTCCCCATCATCCACGATGGATGGGACAGGGTACCCAGGCATGTCCATGCCATTGTCTGCCGCTGAAGTAGTGTACTCTTTAGTCCAGCAAGCTTCAGCTAACACTGATCTAACTCCTGCACAATAGTTAGATCCACTTCTAGAGCTTATTTGGGCTCAGGGTTCTCTTGCTAACGTCGATTCGTTAGAGTTAGTCTTTCCTTTAGATGAAGTAGTAATTGAAGCAATGACTAGTCCAGACAAACCTTGGGAAGATCTTTATCACATATCATATTTTCTCCCAGAGTTAAACCGAATCGAAGCAGGAGAATTCACCATGACCATGACGGGAGATCAGCCGTGTCCTATTAATCTCTTAGCTACACATGAAATTTATGCTGAGGGAAATATGGAAACCATCGCTGAAACTATACCAATCAACATCTCCCAAAACATTGGCGTCATGGAGAACGTCTTCGTCGGAGCGGATTGCTCCCCCGAAGAGATTCAAATCTACATGGATCTGTTCAAGGAATTCCGCGACATTTTTTCCTGGTCTTATGAGGAAATGTCAGGTATTGATCCAAAAATAGTTGAACATGAAGTCACAACGTATCCTGATGCCAAGCCTATTCGACAAAAGCTCTGTCCAGTTAATCCCAAGAAAGAAACAGCCATCAAGATTGAGGTTGAGAAATTGCTAAAGGCAGGTTTTACCTATCCTATCCATTTGACTCAATGGGTGTCAAATCTTGTGCCGGTCAATAAAAAACAAGGCACGATTCATGTATGTACCAATTTCTGTGATTTGAACAAGGCATGTCCCAAAGATAATTTTCCAACACCGTTCATCGACTAGATCATTGATGAATGTGCTGGTTGCGAAGCCTTTTATTTCGTGGACAGTTTTTCGGGATACAATCAAATCCAAATCAAACCTGAATACCAACACAAAACAACATTCATTTGTCTGTGGGGTACATTCACATATCGTAAGATGCCTTTTGGTCTTAAAAATGTTGGAGCCACATTCTAGCGGGCCATGTTTTTTTCCTTTCACGATCTCAAGCATATAGTTGAGGCCTATCTAGATGATTTAGCATCACGATCTCGCAAGAGAATGGATCATCCCACACACCTTAGACTAATCTTTGAATGTTGTCGCTACTTTAGGATTCACTTGAATCCAAACAAGTGCAGATTTTGCATAACGTCAGGACATTTGTTAGGTTTCATCGTATCAACAACAGGGATCATGGTCGATCCTCTCAAGGTGGAGGCAATAATCTAGTTACCCCCCTCGCGCACAATCCTTCAACTTCAGAGTCCATAAGGCAAGGAAAACTTTTTACAATGCTTTATCGCCAACTATGCCGAAATCACCAAGGGATTTATGCGTTTACTGAAGAAAGATGTTCCTTTTTTCTGGGAGGAATTCGCTCAATGCTCTTTCAACACATTAAAACATGCTCTCACAACTGCACCTATGCTATGGCCACCTAACTATAACAAAGATTTCTTATTGTATCTAGTTGCTGCAGAGTCAACCATTGGCATGGTTTTAGTTCAGGAAGATGATTTGTTCTCAGAATACGTGATCTATTACCTGAGCTGAGGCCTCGTAGGACCGGAACTCAATTATTCTCATATCGAAAAACTTGCGTTGGCAGCAGTTCATGTTGTTCAATGGTTCCGTCATTATGTTTTGTTTCGCAAGACCACCGTCATTGCTATCGTGAATCCATTCCAGTACATGTTGACACAATGGGTTATAGGTGGAAAAATCAGTAGATGGATAGTCATCCTCTAGGAATTTGACTTAGACTTCATTTTAGCAAAGTCCAAAAAGTCATTGGTCTTCGCAGAGCTTATTTCAAAACTTCCGGTTGAGTCAGGTGATGTTGTGCCTGAAGAATCGCTTATCTGGGGAGTTATGTTTTTTATCACATCTTCAGATCCCTAGTACAGAGATATACTTATCTATATCCAGACTTTGAAGTGCCCCACTTCTGCTTCTCGTGATGAGTGTCGATGTTTATGCCATCAGGCTAAGAATTATCTCATACTCAATGATACATTATATTGGAGAGGTGTAGACTGCATCTTATGTTGATGTCTCACACATGAGGAGGCAGTCACCGTGCTCAACGATTTCCATACCAGAGCTTGTGTCGGTCATTTTTCTGGGTTGGAAACAACCCAAAATATTCTACGAGCAGGTTACTTTTGGCCGACACTTATCAAAGATTGTATATAATCGGTCAAGAAGTGCCATTTGTGCCAAGTCTTCTCTCGAAAGATGAGGGAACATCCTGCTCCTATGTTTCCTGTCATCATAGTTGGTCCCTTCACCAAGTGGGGGATTGATTACACTACTTGCAACCCCCCGTCAACAAGGGGGCACCACTATATCATTGTAGTTGTAGACTACTTTACTAAGTGGGTCAAAGCTATGCCAACGTTTAAAGATGATGGAGAGACTGCAACTCTCTTTTTATTAAACCAGATCATAGCAAGGTTCGGCGTCCCAAGAGATATTGTTACTGACCATGGCAGTCACTTTCAAAACCAAATGATGACTGAATTAACATCAAAGATTGGGTTACAGTAAGATCATTCATCACCCTACTATCCCCAAGACAATGGGCAGGTGGAAGCTGTAAACAAAACTCTTAATACTATTCTACAACGAACTATCAACTCAGCCAAGTAAAATTGGCATTTGATGTTATACTCAGCATTATGGGCTTACCGAACATCTGTTAAGATTGCAACCAGTTTCTCACCTTTTCAACTCATTTACAGGTTGGAGGCAGTCTTTCCCATCGAATGTTAGATCCCACCTCTAAAATTGGCAGTACAATTATTTCCAGACACTTCTCCACTTGAAGAATGGTTGGTACACCTTGAGCAGCTCAATGAGCAGCATCGTGATGCGGCCTTGGCCAACAAGGCTCACAAACATAAGGTCAGGTGTCAGTATGATAGGTCCGTTCATGCTCGGATTTTCTCTGAAGGCGACCTTGTCCTGGTCTATGACCAAGATAAGGACCCCCTGGGGGCAAGAAAATTCAAACCCATGTGGTTCGGACCCTTCATCATAAAAGAGGTATTAAAAAAGGGCGCTTATCGTTTGGTTGATTTTGAAGGGAATGCTTTGGCGGAGCCTAGAAATGGGCTCTACCTCAAGAAGTATTACTCATAGGCAGGTCACTGTGGGTAAATTTTTGTACCATATGTATAGTCTTTGTACTATTACTTTTCAGTTTCTTTTAAGTGTTATGGACGTGTCATTGATGTTATCTTTCGTCAATATGGTATATGTCAAGTGATTCCGAGGTGTTTGTTGGGTATGCAGACGGTGCTAGTCGGCACACTCAGAGGCTTGCCTCCGCAGCTTGGGAAATCTTTACACCTCAGGGCCAATTGTTATCTTCCGGAGGTATATGCTTAAGTGACACCACAAATAATGTTTCCAAGTATAGTGCATTTATTGAGTTGCTTCATGACGCCTTGTCATTAGGTATCTCTCATCTCTGGTTCTATCTCGATGCTCAATTGATTGTGTCACAGCTAAACAGAGTATACCAGGTTCATGATCCAACTTTACATCAACGATTCCTTAGGGTACATCTCTTAGAATGAAACTTTGATTATATTACATATTTTCATGTTCCTAGGAGATTCAACCAAATTATAGACAGTCTAGCTAATCAAATTTTAGATTGGCATCTTGCACACATATGAAAGAACATTGACATAACTATGTAAATACATTTTTTCACACGTGATCCATAAGACACAAAAGATCAAAAAAACATATATAACATCATAAAATAACCAGAGTACATAGATGGATGCAAGCACCTAAAAAATGGGACTAATAACGAGTCACAGGTCTTATGTCCTCAAAAAATATATACAAGTAGTGCTCGTGGCACGCAAAAAGTCTAAATAAGTTCAAGGCCTATGGGCCCTGTTATAATATTCCACAGCATGGGATAAACGCCTAAACAATTGGACCCATGTCCGAGGTGCCCCCACTACATGAGGTTGCATGGATGGCGGCAGGTCATCTATCTCTGCCATCGGGACTGTGCGAGTAAGTGTAGTGAAATTCCGCTCCATTCATCTAAGGACCCTCTCAGCCTCCTCGGCTGGAAGGTTCTCTGCTACTTTTGGTCCCCTGGCGGCAGCTGTGGCTTCTGGTCGAGGATGATGCCTGTTCCGTGCATAATTGGCAGGTCACATGGGTCCCACATCTGCATGCAACAAACGTATACCCATCAAATAATCTGGCATATAAAAAAAATGATATATATAACAAAAATGACATAAAAATTACATATGCAAACAAAAAAACTACAAAGGTCGAGACTTACCCATCTCCCCTCGCTCCTCACCAGGAGGCACGGATATCTTAGGATCTCTATAAAAGTCTATCCCATATGGGTAATCCTTGATCACAGGGATCTACCGTGATAGCCATGCAAAAAAGTCATTGTCGAAGGACTCATTGGTCCTTCCACCACCCTGTCGCGGCAGTAATACTACCCATCTACATACTGCAGGAAACGAGACCTGATGTCCTCGTACCACTTCCCGAGGACTAAAGCTCAGAACTCTCTCAAAGAAGAATGAACAAAAAATTGTCCCGAACCTGAAGTTCCTCTATGTCCACTGTCTAAAATCTATCAATTACCTCTTCATACACTCAAGTAGTGTCATACTCCAGTCAAAAATCTATGCATTCAAGCACTGGATATCACAGTTCATCTGTGCGCGAGATGCCCGATGCAAGGCTGCCAAACCGATAATCTTCCCAATAAGAAATAATATCTCTTGCAGCGATAGGTTCGTAATCTTACTTATGGGCACCTGGGAGCTCACACAGTTTGTCCCAGCCTCACAATGCTCAGATATCAGTTCTGCTATGTTATGCGGCCCCATAGGAAACATCCTGAAATTGACTGGTTCCCCTCTCCTTGAGAGGCCATTCAAAAAGTAGATATCCTCAGTGGTGGGCACCAGTGATTGCCCCTCTAGCATGAAGGCCTCTGCATCAGGATGCCAGTAGTCAATCAAGGCATTTAGTAGCCTTGGTTGCACTCGCATAAATGGACACAGGTAGAACTTAAGTAAACCACATTGCATCAACACAGCCACGACATACGGATCTCCTGCAACTAACTTACTAATTGCTGCATGCTCCCTTTCTCTCCACTGGACATACATCCTCCCAACACAACAAAGTTCAGGAGGGTCAGTGCTCACTCTTTAGTTCCTTTTTTTCTATAAAAGGGGGGTCCACGCGAGATGTAGAGGTGACAGTTTCATGTACATGCGGGCAGACTTTACTCTTCCCGAGTGTACACACGGCCTATCCAGAGACAACCTACGTGTACCTAGGTCCGACCTTTTAAAGGTCGATGCCCACCCAAAAAATGAAAGCAAATGCAAAATTGAAGAATTGACTAGCTAGATAGGGGAGTTTGTACTTACTTGGTCCAAGAAGAAGTTAATTTCGTTCACTGTAGCTCTTGGAATCACTGTTTTTATCAAAGGGGGTCTTTTGGCTCCAGAGTCAATTTCCAAATCAACAATGGTGATAATCAGCTACCAACTTCTATTTATAGACTTTTTGGCCTATTTTTGTCACTTTTTTGGCCTCCCTTATCAGTTTCTTTATACCAAAAACAATTTAGAGTGATTCAGGAGTTATATGGGAGGGATTTGATCGGGTATTGGGACACTTTTTTTGAGTTTTGAGAAAATTTTGACGGTCCATGAAATTTTTTCCAAGAATCAACTTGAGCATATAGGCTAGGTTACTACCCCAACTTTTGTGTCTCGTTGTCTTTTTCCTCTGCCATAGGATCGATCCCATCAGGTTGTGACACATAACCGTCATATATTCTTTATAAGTGTCGTAACTTGGCGGTAGAGCTTACCAGAACATGGATGCCCTAGGTAGGTCTTGGTTGCATTATGGTGTCCATGCTGTCTCTAAAACACTGTAGGCTCAGGAGTCCTTATAGTCTTTCTTGAATATCCTCAGGACTCCCAAAAACTAACGGGTCTCCTTTTAAGCCCTTTTCAGACCCTTTAAACATGAAAATATTGTTGAGCGATCTTGTGGCCTTTCATGCTCGTTAAACTGAAATTTGAATTCAGGTCTGTCCAACAGTAGTTTACCCCTTTTTGATCTGGACGGTCATCTACACGAACAAAGGTATATTCTATGGAACTTCCATTCTTTATAAGAGTACTCTCAGGTATAATTTTATCCCTTTTCCAGGCCTGAGGGACTAAACTTATGAAAAAGAAACCCCCACGGAGTCCATAGTTAAGCTCTTTTCAGACTCCCTAAAATTGAAAAGATCGTCGAGTGACCTTATTATTTCACACTCATTAAATTGGTCCAGAAGAATATTCCTAATGGAGTCCATAGTTAATCTTTTTTCAGACTCCTTAAAAATAAAAAAATGGCCGAGTGATCTTGTCTTTGTCACACTCGTTAAAATGGTTTTGAATAAATGTCTAATTGGTGCTAGTTTACCCTTTTTCGAACTGACTAGACTATATTCGAAAACGATACCCCAATGGAGTCTCCTTTTATTTTTTTTCAGACTCTCTAAATATGAAAAACCACTGATCTTACCTTCTCTGGGCTCATTAAACTTACATCGAAGGACGTTACCATTGTGTGTTTTATTAACCGCATTTGCATACCTTATACACCAGCCTTGTGACAGTTTGCTTCTATGTCTTAACACCTTTGGCCGCCAGAGGATTTTTCCCGAGTATCATTTTACTAGAACATCAGTCTTGTCCTTGTGCCTTGAACTTGTATGTTTGCAATACTCATTCCTCCATTCTAATGTAATATTCCTTTATTATTTTTTCACAATTATTGAAAAGAACAAAAAAATCAAATATACCCCAAAAAGAGGAGAGGAAAAGTATTTTCTTTATTGGCAGCATAATGAGTCACCCTTGGATAAATCACATTTGTCCATTTGTTCATCAGAATATGGGATGTAGTACAACCTTAGGAATATTTTCTCGCTATATAGAGTTGTTTCCTCCACCATTTGGTTATCCTTTCAAACATATGGAGAGTTTGTGTTGCCTCCTTCTTCGTAGACTTATGATTAACATACATGTTTCCTGAGTCTCATCATTTGTCATGCTATTGTCCAAGGGAAGTTTGTCACTAAGCCTGATTCAGCCCCTCTACAACATGTCTCTTGTCCGCATACCTGACCATCCTGAACATCCAATCAAGTCCTTGTTCGAAATCACTGAAGCCTTCAGTTTGATCATCAAGATTATCAAGTCCATGACCAACGAGCCATCGAAGACCTCTAGGTAGTGCATTCATACACTCATATTACACTCCTACCCGAGTTTTGAATATTTTAAAGTCATTGGCCGAGCTTTGAAGATCTCATCTCCAGCCATCAGGCCGAATCAGCTTCTAGAAGATGGATACTCTATATGTATATATTTTTGATTTCAAGATGTAGCTCCATTGTGTATTGTTCGCGGCTACTCTTTATAGTTATTTGACATTTATATACAATGTATTTGATTGGTAGCCATGGTTATATTTTATCCCGAGCATGGGGGTGAGACATTTTTTATTTTGCGGACGACACCTCCTGGTTCCTAATCCTTGGGCTTAATCGTTTGGCACATCAGTAAAGATTGGTAATGTATTTCGGCCATCATATGCTCTTCTGACCTCACACATTAGGGGGCATCTATTATAACCCTAAATTTCACCACACATGCTTACCTGGCATCAGACCAACTCATATCCCTTCTTTGCCAAAGCATTGTTGAACAACCCTTTCAAAATCCTCTTTTATAAAGGCCCACGCACCCTAATCCATTACTGCACGCGTGTACACGCTAGCTGACCCAAAACAGCCCGCGTGGACTGACAAAAGCATGAAAAAAGGAAATTTTTCGATGGAACAAAAAGCTATGGGTGAGTTAACTAAAACTCCTGGCCATGCATGGCCGAGGGTTCGTCCAAATACCTAGCTCCTTCTAGCCTATAAAAGAAGGGGTAGGGGTACCATTTAGAGGAGGAAAAATATAGCAAAGAAACTCAACCCATTTACGTATTCCCATTGTCCCAACCCTTTAGCCTTTACTAATGCCAAAGGAGATTTAAATAAAAGTAGTTGAAGGACAGAAGAAGAGGAGCCCAGGATCAGGTTCAAGGAGCGGTGGTCCATCTCAACTTTTGTAAGTTGACTCATTTTAAGTAATAAAGAGAATGCTTTTCTAGTCCCAATTTATGAAATTTTTATGGTTTGATTAGTTTATGTTTGATTTCTAACCCGTTAGTATATAAGTAGTATGCATGCATAGTTTTTGCTCGTCTTGAATGCAGGTCATCTTTGGAAGGAGTATTGTGAACAAGTAATAAAGCACAACGAAGGATCGACATCAAACGCCGGTAACGAGGTAGGTTGATCTTTCCAGGAGTTTACTAAGAAATGGGGATTTAAATCTAGGGATGAGGGTAGAAAGTAATTTCTATTTGGTCATATCTACATGTAAAGTATGAACTCTATTTGCTAGTCCGTAAGGTGTTTTTCCCCAACAACACCAGGTTCCATATTTTTTCTGTACCAGCACGATTGGGCTCCCGTAAGGTGATGAGATGGGACAGAAGTTCCCCTTATGGAGAAGTTCTTCGATATGTCTCTTGATATCATCATTCTCTAACAGAGAGTGGTGATAGACTCTCCCATTGGGCATCAATGCATCGAGGGTCACATCGATAGGGTGCTTGACCTGGCAATGCAGAAGTATCTCGATAGGTGAGGAGAAGATATTTGAGTATTCTTCCACGACCTTATCTACTTTATTTTGTTGTGTTGAGTGGTTGTTTGCAGAGACCCTGGATGTGGCTGTGATCTTTTGCTTACTCTGAGAGAAAATCATGAAGAAGACAAACTTCCCCATATGAGAGATGACCTTCCTACATTTCTTAGTAGAGATCAAGGAAATAGCACTAGGTGGGACTGCCTTGGGTATCCTATACAATTTCTTGTGGCACTGGGTTCTTCATCAATGAACGGTCTTCCCCTTTCTAGTTCTGGATCAGAGTCTGAACCCGCATCTGATTCAGAGGATTTCACTTTGACCACCAACAACTTCTTTGAGCGACAGTCAATAGTGTTATGCCAAGGGCTCTTATGGAAGTCACACCACTTCCCGGTATCTTTCTTTGTCTTTCCGATGTCCTTCCTTGCTTGCGGCTTGGACTAGTTGTCCTAATACTATCCATATTTGCTCTGTCCTTTGTTCTGTGGGTTGGGGCTACCCTTTCCTAGATTTTGTTGTGAGGGGTTCCCAGGCCCAAATTGCCTTGTCTTTCATTTGATCTTCTGCTCGATTTTGATGGCATATCGGTAGGCTGCACCCAAGGATGAGATGTATAGAAATTCCATTTTTTTCCGGATGTATCTATGATGAGCACCATGATACTTGATCACTAGATGTCTCTCTAAATATTTGATACCCATATGTGTACACAAGGTATCAAAGACATTTGTAAAAGCTGGCACTTATTGGTCTCTTTCTTGCTGCAGTGTGGTCCATTTGGTATACAAGTCATCATAACTTCTGACAGGGTAGTATTGTTCCTTAATAGCATCCTTGAAGGATTCACAGGTGGTTGTGACTATAAATAATGAGGGTTCTTTTGTTTCCTTTTTCTCACAGAAAGTTTCCCACCAATGTTTGACATGGGGAATGCCTTTGAGGAGCGCAAAAGTAATATTTTCTCTATTCGAAAAGTTATGGAAATAAAAATACCCTTCTAGTAGATAAAACCACTTGTCTACAACATCTTCGTCTATCTAACCTTCAAATATAGGAATACCAAAGTTTATTTATACCTTGAAGGGGGTGGCGCCTCCGCTTGAAGAAGATGCATTGCTTGTTGGTAGTCACCGAAGGATTTGCTTGAAACTATCCATCATCTTGTTCCTTTGTTGTGTGAGGGTTTCCTCAATCAATAGTTTGAAAGGATCTCCTATCCCATCATATTTATTTTATCCTTCCATGATAGGTTGCTTGGGCATGCGAGAGCTTTTTTCCTCAAGAGAAACAAGCTCGAGACCCAACTCTTTGTATTTCAACCTAGTTGGGGACATGCATTAAGACGACAAGGAGAAGAACCCTATGATACCACTTATCCAAATTTTATGAGAATAATGAAATGAATACAAATTATTAAAAAGTGCTTAACACAAAATAACAGAGATACAGTAAAACTAGTTTTCTATTCAATAAGGAAATAAGTTGAAACTGTAAAATGTAGCGGAGACAAGCTTGCTAGAATGGTGGCGGCTTATCTCTGAGAAGAGATGTGACGACTACAATCATTCGCAAGAAGATGATTACAATGAGGCTCTGAAGGAACTTTTAAAATAAACAGGAATTCAAAAAAACCCTATACATCCAAAAACCTAACCCTAGAATATGAAGCCCCAAAAGTCATGTGGGCCCCATCTCGATTAGTTAGTACATCAACTTCCCGGGGTTGTAACTTTTTCATACGATCTTTGTTTGAAGCATATGATAGCCCGTTGGAAAGGTATCATCGAGGAGATTAATTTTTGGGGGATCAATCATGAATTCATATATCATTGGGAATATATATCCTGAAAAACATTCATTTAGTCCCTCAAAATGGCCCTAGAAGTTAAAACTGCTAAAAATAGTAAATTGCCAAAATTGCCAGAAAATTGTTTTGATCCAGTTGGAAAAGTTGGGTGGCCACCAATATCCACCAGGATAAATCCACCCTCCTTAGCAAGAAAGGGTCTACATTTATTTAAGTTCCCCCATCAGATGAGGAAATTTCTGTTGAATTTGGCCAGGTGAGCCACTTGTCTTGGTGGAGGAGATGCCCTGCTTTGACGACTCGATAAAGCTGGATCCTTTGTTGTTGAGTGATATAGATTTTTGTGTCCACAATATGATTTTTGGATTCCTTTTGTATGTAGTTGGGGTTGAGCTCTATTGGTTTCAATTGTTCTGCTACGTCTAAGGTGTCCAATAATGGTGGGAAATAAGGGTGAAGGAGATCTACGATGAACATTGGGTGCAGGCCAAGGAAAGGAAGAATGTTGAGCCTAAAAGAATTATCCCCCATGGCCTTGGTGATGGTGTATGACCCATAAAAGAGTGGGTGAAGCTTCTAATGCGGTCTTGTTAGGTGTTCTTTTTGCAAGTGCAACCAAACTTTGTCACCCACCTGAAACTTATGTGGCACCTGATGTTGATCATGGCGTTGCTTGTACTTGTCATTGGACTTCTGTAGGATATCCTAAAGTTGTTGGAAGATGTGTTGGATCCAATCAATGAACCGGGTGGATCTTTTAGCTTCAGTTGGATCAGGAGATGAGTCAGTCGAGTTGACTGCAAGGGGAAGTGCAACATCTATGGGACCCAATGGTTGGAATCCCAACCCCACCTGAAAGGAGCTATGGCTGATTGAGTTATGAAAGACTCAATTGTATCTATAATGGACATAGGGAAGGCTCTCATCCCATGTGAGAGAGTGATTTTAATTATACATGTGAATTAGATGCACATTCGTATGATTCATGACCTCGATTTGGCCATCTGCCTGGGGTTGGAAGGCCATGGATTTGGTGAGCTTGGTGCCCAGCAATGACCATAGGCTCGACCAAAATGTGATGAGAAATCAACTATCTTGATATAATAAAATGGTTTGTGGGATTCCAAAATGTACCCAAACTCGTTCAAAGAAGAGCTTGGCAGTGGCCTATGCTGTGATGTTCTTCATGTAGGCAACCGGAATCGCCATCCTAAAAAAGCGATCAACAACCACAAAAAAATAGTCATTTCCCCGCTTGGTGGATGGGAGGCCAGACATTTATTCCATGGAGATGCATTTTGATGGCATTTCAGGAGTAGGAAGAGGGGTGTATAGTCCCTGTTTCTTAGTGGTCGGTTTGGCAATAGCGCAGACAGTGTAGGACCTAATATACTTGTTGACCTCCTGTCGAAGTTTCGACCATTAGAAATGTTTCTATAGCATTGCCACTGTCTTTTCGATGCCGAAGTGTCCTGCCACCCAACTGTAGTGGGATTCCCAGATCATCTTTGCTCGCTCACTTGATGGAACACAGATATGGCCCAGATGACACAACAACCCATCCTGAAGATGGAAAATGTTGACAACTGTGTTTTCAACCAACATTTGGTAGGTGGTGGCAAAGTCTGGGTCTGTCTCATAGAGTTGGGGACATCTAGAGGTCTCATGGCCATAGGAGTCTAGCACCATTGTGAGTGCTATGACTGGAGGTCTGCTGATGCAATCAATGATGCGATTGGTGCTTCCTATTTTATACTTCATCTTGAGGTGAAATTGTTGCATGTATGTGGACCACTTTTGATGTCGATCATTATGAAATTTTCCTTGAGTCTACATGAACTATAGTGGCTTATGATTAGTGTGGATGATTGTCTCCTTCCCAAGAATGTAATGTCTCCATTGGAGGTAGGATTTCACAATGGATTGCATTTCTTTATCATAAGTAGGGTACTTACGGACAACATCTGATAGTGTCTCACTATGAAAGGCCATGTGGTGGTCGTGTTGAGTGAAAACGGTGCCCACCGCATAGTCTGAAGCATCTGTCATGATCTAAAAGGGATGTTGTAGGTCTAGTAGTGAAAGTACTAGGGCTGAGCACAAGCACTACCTCAAATCGTCAAATGCTTGTTGTTGGAACTGGGCCCATGAAAAGTTTGTCTTACCACCACCCCTGGTTATTTGTTTGAGGGCCCATACAAGGCCCAAGAAGCTCCAAATCTAAATGAGTGTGGTTGGAGCTATCCAGTTATGGATGACTTGGATCTTGGTTGGATCCACATGCATCCCATGCTAATCAATTATGTAGCCTAGGTAATGGACCTTGTCCATGCCGAAGGAGAATTTTTCCAAGTTTGCATATAGCTTGTGTTGTTGCAAGGTCTGCAGAACTTGCTTAATATGTTGCAAGTGTTCAACCCAAGTCTTGTTGTAAATGAGAATGTCATCCAGATACACCCCTACAAAAGTATTGGTGAATGGTTGCAGGATATATCCCATCATCCTCATGAAAGTGGTTGGAGCATTTTTCAAACCAAAGGGAATGACCAACCATTCAAAAAATCCTTCCTTTGACTTGAAGATGGTTTTCCATACATATATCTATTCTATTGGGACCTTGGGGTAGCCAAACTGCATATCAATATTGTTGAAGTATTTGGCCCTCATGAGTTGATCAAGGAGGTCGTTGATTTGAGGAATCAGGTACCGGTTTCTGACTGTGATTTTATTCAAATCCTGGTAATCAATGCAGAGTCGCTAGGTTCCATATTTCTTCTGTATCAACATGATTAGGCTCCCACAAGGTGATGAGATGGGATGGATGTGCCCCTTCTGGAGTAGTTCTTGGATCTGTCGCTTGATCTCCTCATTCTTTAACAAAGAGAGGTGATAGACCGACCCATTGGGAAGTGGTACGTCAGGGGTTAGATCGATGGGGTGCTTGACCTGACAATGTAGAGGTACCCCAGTAGGTGAGGATAAGATATTTGAGTATTCTTCGATGACCTTATCTACTTTCTTCTACTGTGTGGAGAGGTCATCTACAGAGACCCTAGATGTGGTTGTGATATTTCTCTTCCTCTGAGAGAGAATCACGAAGAAGACAAAATTTCCTGTCTGAGAGATGACATTCTTGCATTGCTTAGAAGAGATCAAGGAAATAACACTAAGTGGGACTGCCTCAGGTATCCTGTACAATTTCCTGTTCAAAGTAATAATAACACTACAAGGCCTAGACTCATATACAACATGACATTTCCATAAATAAGGTTGGCCCAAAATAACATCACAAACTTTGAGCGGAGAAAAATTAGACAATACCTCACCTTTGAAGGGATTAATGTCATATGACAGTCGGCACCGTTGGCTAACGTGGAGATCGCTTCCTTGGCGGAGCCATCTAATGGTGTAGGGTTGTGGGTGAAGCATTGTCAGCAGGGCCAACTTCTTGATGATATCTGCTGAGATGAGGTTGTTCTAGCTACCACTATAAACGATGAAGTGCAGCAGGGTGCCTTTTACCCACATATGTGAATGGAAGAGGAATTCTCCTTCTTCTGGTTCATCTGGTTCACCAAGTTGGAGCTTGGTGGTAAAAATGGTGGCACTTGGTTCTGCATCAATGATCCATATTCCCCTTTCTATTTCTGGCTCAAAGTTTGAACCCATATCTTATTCAGAGGCTTTCACTTCGACCACCAGAGACTGCTTTGAGTGGCAGTCAACATTGTTATGCCAAGGGCTCTTATTGAAGTCCCAACACTTCCCGGTTTCTTTCTTTGTCTTTCCAGTGTCCTTTTTTTCTTGCGGCTTGGACTGGTTGTCTTGATACTATCCATATTTACTCTGTCCTTTGTTTTGTGGGTTGGGGCTACCCTTTCCTAGATTTTGTTGGGAGGGGTTCCTGGGCCTAAATTGCCACTCCTTTTGTTTCATCTTCTGCTCTATTTTGATGGCATATCGATAGGTCGTGCCCAAGGATGAGATGTCTAGAAATTCCATTTTAGTCTAGATGTATCTATGTAGAGTGTCGCAATACTTGAGTACTAGATGTCACTCTGAATCTTTGATACCTAGCTTGGTGCATAAGGTATAAAATATATTTGTGAAATATGGCACTTCTTGGTCTATTTCCTATCGCAGTGTGGTCCATTTGGTATACAAGTCGTCATAACTTCCGACAGGGTAGTATTGTTCCTTAATAGAATCCCTAAAGGATTCCCAGGTGGCCATGACTATCAATAATGAGGGTTCCTTTGTTTCCTTTTTCTCATGTAAAATTTCTCTCCAATATTTGACATGGGGAACGCCTTTGAGGAGCAAAAAAGTAATCTTTTCTCTATTCGAAAAGTTATGGACATAAAAATACCCTTTTAGTATATTCAACCACTTGTCTACAACATCTGTGTCTATATGACCTTCAAATATAGGAATATCAAAGTTTATTTGTACCTTGAAGGGGGAAGCGCCTCCACTTGAAGAAGATGCATCCATGTTGGTAGTCGTCAAAGGATTTACGCAAAACTATCCATCATGTTGTTCCTTTGTTGCATGAGGGATTCCGCAATAAATAGTTTGAAAGGATCTCTTGTCCCATCATATTTATTTTCTCCTGCCATGAGAGGTCACTTGGACATACGATAGATTTTGTCCACAATAGAAACAAGCTCGAGACCCAACTCTTTGTATTTTGACCTCGTTGGGGACATGTATTAAGACGATAAGGAGAAAACCCCTCTGATACCACTAATCCATATTTTATGAGCATAAATAAATGAATAAATATTATTAACAGGTGCTTAACACCAAATAACATAGATACAATAAAACTAATTTTCTATTCAATAAGGAAATAAGATGAAACTGTAAAATGCAGTGGAAACAAGCTTGTTGGAATGGTAGCGGATTATCTCTGAGAAGAGATGTGATGGTTGCGCTCATTCACAAGAAGATGATTACAATGAGGCTCTAAAGGCATTTTTACAATAAACAAGAATTTCAAAAAACCATAGACATCCAAAAACCTAACACTAGGAGATGAAGCACCAAAAGTCATGTGGGCCCCGTCTGCGTAAGTTAGTACATAAACTTCCCTGGGTCGTAACATTTGCATACGATCTCCATTTTAGGCGTATGATAGCCCATTGGAAATTTATCATCGAGGAGATTCATTTTGGGGGATAAATCATGCCTTCAACTATCATTGACAAGATAGATCCCTAAAAAACTTCATTTAGGACCTGAAAATGGCCCCGGAAGTTAAAACTAGTAAAAATAATAAATTGCCAAAATTGCCAAAAAACTATTTCGAGCCAATTGGAAAAGGTAGGTGACCACCAATATCCTCCCTCTTGAGGAAGAAATAGTATCCATTTCATTGATTTCCCCCATCAGATGAGGAAATTTCTGCTGAATTTGGCCTCGAGTGACCCACTTGCCTTGGTTCAGGAGCTGCCCTGCTTTGACGACTTGATAAAGTTGGATCCTTTGTTGTCGAGTGCCCTTTATCTGTGTGTCCACAATGTGATCGTTGGATGCCTGTTGTATGTAGTCAGGGTTGAGATTTGTTGGTGTCAGTTGTTCTGCTACGTCTAAGATGTCCAATAATGGTGGGAAATAAGGGCGAAAGAGATTCATGTTGAACACTGGGTGCAGGCCAAAGAAAGGAGGAATGTTGAGCTTAAAAGCATTATCCTCCATGGTCTTGGTGATAGTGTATGACCCATAACGGAGTGGGTGAAGCTTTTGATGGGGTCCTGTAAGGCATTCTTTCTGCAAGTGCAACCAAACTTTGTCGCCCACTTGAAACTTATGTGGCACCCGATTTTAATCATGGTGTTTCTTGTACTTGTCATTGCACATCTGTAGGATATCCTGAGCCTGTTGTAGGATGTGATGGATCCACTCAATGAATTGGGTGGCTTTGTCAGCTTCATTTGGAGCAGGAGATGAGTCGATCAAGGTGACCACAAGGGGAAGTGCAACATCTATGGGACCCCATGGTTGGAATCCCAACCCCACCTAAAAGGGGATGTAGCCAGTTGAGTTATGCATGGATTAGTTGTAGATATGTTGGACATAGGGCTCTCATCCCATGTGCGAGGGTTCTTTGAATTATACATTCGAAGGATATGCACGATCATTCGATTTACGACCTCGGTTTGGCCATTTGTCTGGGGGTGGAAGGCCATGGATTTGGTGCACTTGGTGTCTAGCAGTGACCAGAGGTTCAACCAGAATGTGCTGAGAAATTGATTGTCCTGATATGAGACAATGGTTTGTGGGATTCCAAAATATACCCAGAATCATTCAAATAAGAGCTTGGCAGTGGCCTCTGCTGTGTTGTTCTTCTTACAGGCAACCAGAATCGCCATCTTAGAAAAGCGATCAACAACCACAAAAACATAGTCATTTCCCCACTTGGTGGACAGGAAGCCTGACATGTAGTCCATTGATATGGATTCCCATGGCCTGTCAGGAGAAGGAAGAGGGGTGTACATGCCATGTTTCTTAATGGTTGGTTTGGAAATAGTGCAGGTAGTGAATGACCCGATATACTTGTTGACCTCCTATCGAAGTTTCAGATAGTAGAAATTTTTCTGTAGCATCGCCACTGTCTTTTCGATGTCGAATTGTCCTGCAACTTGACTGTAGTGGGATTCCCAAATCATCTTCACTCGCTCGCTTGATGAAAAACATATATCACCCATATGACACAACAACCCAGCATGAAGGTGGAAATTATCGACAACTACATTTTCGCCCAACATTTGGTAGATGGTGGCGAAGTTTGGTTCTATCTCATAGAGTTGGGGCCATCCAGATATCTCATGGAAACAAGAGTCTAGCACCATGGTGAGTGCCACAACTGGCAGGCTACCGAGGAAATCAATTGCGCGATTGGTGCTTCATGTTTTATACTTGATGTTGAGGTGTAATTGCTGCAAGTATGTGGACCAATTTTGATGGAGATCATTTTATAATTTTCCTTGAGTCTGGATGAACTGTAGTGGATTATGATCAGTGTGGATGATTGTATCCTTCCCAAGAATGTAATGTCTCCACTGGTGGTAGGCTTGCACAATGGAGTACATTTATTTGTCATAAGTAGGTTACTTATGGACAACATCTGATAGTGTCTCACTATGATAGGCCACAGGGTGGCCATGCTAAGTGAGAACGATGCCCACCACATAGTATGAAGCATCTGTCTCAATCTCAAAGGTTTTTTCTAGGTCTGGTGGTGAAAGTACTGGGGCTGAGCACAAGAACTGCTTCAAATCATCAAACTCTTGTTGTTGGTACTGGCCCCATGAAAATTTTTCCTTACCACCACCCCTGGTTATTTGGCTGAGGGCCAATGGAATATGGGAGAATCCCAACACGAACCTGGGGTATAAATTGAAAAGGCCCAAGAATATCCAAAGCTCAGTGAGTGTGTTTGGGGATGGCCAGTCACAGATGACTTGGATCTTGAATGGATCCACATGCACACCATTCTCATCAATTATGTAGCCTAGGTAATGGACCTTGTCCATGCCGAAGGAGAATTTTTCAAAGTTTTTATATAGCTTGTGTTGTTGCAGGGTGTGCATAACCTACTGAATATGCTGCAAGTGTTTGGCCCAAGTCTTGTTGTAAATGAGAGTGTCATACAGATACACCACTACAAAAGTATTGGTGAATGGTTGCAGGATATTGTCCATCATTCTCATGAAAGTGGATGGATAATTTTTCAAACCAAAGGGCATGACCAACCATTTAAAAAGGATTTCCTTTGACTTGAAGGTGGTTTTCCATACATTTGTCTATTCTATCAGGACCTGGTGGTAGCCAAACTTCAAATCAATATTACTGAAGTATTTATCCCATGTGAGTTGATCAACGAGGTCGTCGATTTGGGGAATTGGGTACCGATTTTTTACTATGATTTTATTCAAATCCCAGTAATCAATGCAGAGTCGCCAGGTTCCATATTTCTTTTATACCAACACGATTGGGCTCCTGCAAGGTGATGAAATGGGATGGATATGCCCCTTGTGGAGCAGTTCTTGGATCTATCACTTGATATCCTCATTCTCTAACAGAGAGTAGCGATAGACTAGCCGATTGGGAAGTGGTGTGTTCGGGCTCAGATCAATGGGGTACTTGACATGACAGTGCAGAGGTACCCTGGTAGGTGAGGAGAAGATATGTAAGTATTCTTCCATGACCTTATCTACTTGCTTCTGTTGCTTCACTTACTTTGAGAGATAATCACAAGGAAGACAAACTTCCCCGTCTGAGAGATGACCTTTCTACATTGCTTAGCAGAGATCAAGGAAATAACACTAGGTGGGACTTCCTCGGGTATCCTATAAAATTTCTTGTTCAAAGTAATAGTAACACTACGAGGCCTAGGATCATATACAAAATGATGTTTCCATAAATAAGGTTGGACCAAAAGAACATCACAAACTTCGAGAGGAGCAACATAAGACAATACCTCATCTTTGAAGGGCTTGATGTCATACGACAGTCGACGTTGTTGGATGACATGGAGATCGCTTCCTTGGTGGAGCCATCCAATGGTGTAGGGTTGTGGGTGCAACCTTTTCAATAGGGCCAACCACTTGATGACCTCTGCTGAGATGATATTATTATAGCTACTTCTATCAATGTTGAAGTGCAACAGGGTGCCTTTTACACACATATGTGAATGGAAGAGGTGTTCTCCTTCTTCTAGCTTATCTGGTTCACACGGCTAGAGCTTGGTGGTAGAAACAGTGGCACTTGGTTTCCTGTTAATGATATGTATTCCCCTTTCTGGTTTTGTCTTAGAGTCTGAACCCACATCTGATTCAAAGGATTTCACTTTGGCCACCAATGACTGCTTTGAGCGGCAGTCGGCAGTGTTATGCCAAGGGCTCTTATGGAAGTCACACCACTTCCCAGTATCTTTCTTTGTCTTTCCGGTGTCCTTCTTTTCTTATGGCTTGGATTGATTTTCCTGATACTACCCATATTTTCTTGTTCCTTTGTTCTGTGGGTTGGGGCCACCCTTTCTTGGCTTTTGTTGTGAGGCTTTCCGAGGCCCAAATTGCCGCTTCTTTTGTTTGAGCTTCTTCTCGATTTTGATGACATATCGGTAGGTCGCTCCCAAGGATGCGATGTCCAGAAATTTAATTTCGATATGGATGTATCTATGCAAAGTTTTGCGATACTTGAGAACTAGATATCACTCTGAATCTTTGATACCCATCTTGGTGCACAAGGTATGAAATATATTTGTGAAATCTGGCACTGCTTGGTCTCTTTCTTTCCGCAGTGTGGTCCATTTGGTATACAAGTCATCATAACTTATGATAGGGTATTATTGTTCCTTAATAGAATCCCTAAAAGATTCCCAAGTGGCCGTGACTGTAAATAATGAGGGTTCATGTGCTTCCTTTTGCTCACATAAATTTTCCCACCAATCTTTGACATGGGGAACAACTTTGAGGAGGGAAAAAGTAATCTTTTTCTCTATTCGAAAAGTTATGGATAGAAAAATACCCTTATAGTATATTCAAACCCTTGTCTACAACATTTTCATCTATATAACCTTCAAATATAGGAATATCAAATTTTATTTGTACCTTGAACGGGGCAGCACCTCTGCTTGAAGATGTGTCACATGTTGGTAGTTGCCGAAGGATTTGCGTGAAACTATCCATCATCTCATTCCTTTGTTGCGTGAGGGATTCCTCAATAAACAGTTTGAAAGGATATCTTGTCCTATCATATTTATTTTCTCCTGCCATGAGAGGTCGCTTGGGCATGCGAGAGATTTTTTCCTCAAGAGAAACAAGCTCGAGACCCAACTCTTTGTATTCCGACCTCATTGGGGACATGCATTAAGACGACAAGGAGTAGACCCCTCTGATGCCACTGATCCAGATTTTATGAGAAGAATGAAATGAATACATATTATTAATAGGTTCTTAATAAAAAAAACCAGAGATACAGTAAAACTGGCTTTCTATTCAATAAGGAAATAAGTTGAAACTGTAAAATGCAGCGAAAACAAGCTTGCTCGAATGGTGGCAGCTTATCTCTGACAAGAGATGTGTCGGCTGCACTCATTTGCAAGAAGATGATTACAATGAGGCTTTGAAGGAATTTTTACAATAAACAGGAATGCCAAAAAACCATAGACATCCAAAAACCTAACCCTAGGAGATGAAGTGCCAAAAGTCATGTAGGCCCTGTCTGGGTAAGTTAGTACATCAACTTCACAAGGTCGTAACTTTTGCATACGATATCAGTTTTAGGCGTATGATAGCCCATTGGAAAGGTATCATCGAGGAGATTCATTTTTGGGACTCAATACTTGTGGCAACTATCATTAATAATATTGATCCAAAAAAACCTTCATTTAAGCCCTCAAAATGACCCTAGAAGATAAAACTGCTAAAAATAGTAAATTGTCAAAATTGCCAGAAAACTGTTTTGAGCCAGTTGGAAAAGGTGAGTGGCCACCGATATACACCTAGATCAATACTCCATCCTTAGGAAGAAATGTTCTCCATTCCGTTGAGTTCCCCCATCAGATGAGAAACTTTCTGTTGAATTTGGCCCCGGGTGAGCCACTTTCCTTGGTGCAGGAGTTGGCCTGCTTTGACGACATGATAAAGATGGATCCTTTGTTGTCGATTGAACTTGATATGTGTGTCCACAATATGATCATTGGATTCCTATTGTATGTAGTTGGGGTTGAGTTCTTTTGGTTTCAATTGTTCTACTATGTTTCAGGTGTCCAATAATGGTGGGAAATAAGAGCGAAGGAGATCCATGTTGAACATTGGGTGTAGGCCAAGGAAAGGAGGAATGTTGAGCTCAAAATCATTATCCCCCACAGCATTGGTGATGGTATATGACCCATAAAAGAGTGGGATAAGCTTCCTATGGGGCCCTGTAAGGCGTTCTTTCTGCAAGTACAACAAAACTTTGTCACGCACCTGAAACTTATGTGGCACCCGATGTTGATCACGACGCTGCTTATACTTGTCATTGGACTTTTGTAGGATATCCTAAAACTATTGGTGGATGTGTTGGATCCGCTCAATGAACCAAGTTTATTTTTCAGCTTCAGTTGGAGTAGGAGATGAGTTGGTCGCGATGACTGCAAGGGGACGTGCAACATCTATGAGACCCAATGGTTGGAATCCCAGCCCCACCTGAAAGGGGATGTGGTTAGTTGAGCTATGGAGGGCTCGTTTGTAGATATGTTGGACATATGGAAGGTTCTCATCCCATGTACGAGGGTGATTTGAATTATACATGCGAAATATATGCACAATCATTCGATTTATGACCTCGGTTTGGCCATCTGTCTGGGGTGGATGGTCATGGATTTGGTGAGATTGGTGTCCAACAATGACTAGAGGCTCGACCAGAATGTGCTGAGAAATCGACTATCCTGATCTGAGACAATGGTTTGTGGGATTCCAAAATGTACCCAGAATCGTTCAAATAAGAGATTGGCAGTGGCCTCTGCTGTGATGTTCTTCTTACAGGCAACTAGAATCTTCATCTTAGTAAAGCGATCAACAAAAAAAAAACACAGTCATTTCCCCACTTGGTGGATGGGAGGCCTGACATGTAGTCCATTGAGATAGATTCCCATGGCCTGTCAGAAGTAGGAAGAGGTATGTACAAGCCCTATTTCTTAGTGGTCAGTCTAGCAATACCACAAGCAGTGCAAGACCTTATATACTTGTTAACCTCCTGTCAAAGTTTTGGCCATTAGAAATGTTTCTATAGCATTGCCACTGTATTTGTGATGCCGAAGTGTCCTACCAACTAACTGTAGTGGAATTCCCAGATCATCTTCAATCGCTCACTTGATGGAACATAGATATGGCCCATATGACACAACAATCCATCCTGAAGATGGAAATTATTGACAATTTCGTTTTCACCCAGCATTTGGTAGGTGGTGGCGAAGTCTGGGTCTATCTCATAGAGTTTGGTCCATCCATAGGTCTCATGGCTGTAGGAGTCTAGAATCGTGGTGAGTGTCGCGACTGGAGGTTTCCTGAGGCAATCAATGATGCGATTGGTGCTTCCTGTTTTATACTTGATGTTGAGGTGGAATTGCTGCAAGTATGTGGACCAATTTTGATGGTGATCATTATGCAATTTTCCTTGAGTCTACATGAACTATAGTGGCTTATTATTAGTGTGGATGATTGTCTCCTTCCCAAGAATGTAAAGTCTCCACTGGCGGTAGTATTTCACAATGGAGTACATTTCTTTGTTGTAAGTAGGGTACTTACTAGCAACAACTGATAGTGTCTCACTATGATAGGCCACGGGGTGGTCATGCTGAGTGAGAACGGTGCCCACCACATAGTATGAAGCATTTGTCTCAATCTCAAAGGGTTGTTGCAAGTCTGGTAGTGAAATTACTAGGGTTGAGCACAAGCAGTACTTCAAATTGTCGAACGCTTGTTGTTGGGACCGTTTGAGACTAGGGCTGAGACACGAAGCTGTGGTAGAAATTGGAAAGGCCCAAGAAGATCTAAAGCTCAGTGAGTGTGGTTGGGGTCATCCAATCATGGATGACTTGGATCTTGGTTGGATCCACATGCATGCCATGTTGATAAATTATGTAGCCTAGGTAATGGACCCTGTCCATGCTGAAGGATTATTTTTCCAAGTTGGCATATAGCTTGTGTTGTCGCAGGGTGTGGAGAACATGCTAAAAATGTTGCAAGTGTTCAACCCAAGTATTGTTGTAAATGAGAATGTCATCCAGATACACCACTGCAATAGTATTGGTGAATGGTCGCAAGATATCGTTCATCATCCTCATGAAAGTTATTGGAGCATTTGTCAAACCACAGGGCATGACCAACCATTCAAAAAGGCCTTCCTTTGACTTGAAGGTGGTTTTCCATACATTTTTTTGTTCTATCGAGACATGGTGGTAGTCAGACTTCAGATCAATTTTACTGAAGTATTTATCCCCTTTAATTTGTTCAAAGAGGTCATCGATTTGAGGAATCACGTATCGGTTTCTGACTGTGATTTTATTCAGATCCCGGTAATCAGTTCAGAGTTGCTAGGTTCCATATTTCTTTTGTACCAACATGATTGGGCTCCTGCAAGGTGATGAGTTGGGATGGATGTGCCCCTTGTGGCGTAGTTCTTGGAAATGTCACTTGATCTCCTCATTCTCTAACAGAGAGCAGGGATATACTAGCCCATTGGGCAGTTGTACGTCGGCTGTCAGATCAATGGGGTGCTTGATCTAGCAGTGCAGATGTACCTTGGTAGTTGAGGAGAAGATATCTATGTATTCTTCCATGAAATTATCTACTTGCTTCTGCTGTGTGGAGAGGTCAGTCTCAGAGACCCTGGATGTGGTTGTGATCTTTCGCTTACTCTGAGAGAGAATCATGAAGAAGGAAAACTTCCCCATCTGAGACATGACCTTCCTACATTGCTTAGCAAATATCAAGTAAATAGCACTAGGTGGGATTGCCTCAGGTATCCTGTACAATTTCCTATTCAAAGTAATAATAACACTACAAGGCCTAGACCCATATACAACATGACGGTTACATAAATAAGGTTGGACCAAAATAACATCACAAACTTCGAGAGGAGAAACATCACACAATACCTCGTCTTTGAAGGGCTTGATGTCATACGATAGTCAACACTATTGGCTAACGCGAAGATCTCTTCCTTGGTGGAGACATCCAATGGTGTAGGGTTGTGGGTGCGGCATTGTTGGTAGGGCCAACTGCTTAATAGCCTCTACTGAGATGAGGTTCTTCTAGCTAGCACTATCAACGATTAAGTGTAGCAGGGTGCCTTTTACACACATCTATGAATGGAAGAGGCGTTCTCCTTCTTCTGGCTCATCTTGTTCACCAGGTTGGAGCTTGGTGGTAGCAATGGTGGCATTGGGTTTCGCATCAATGATCCATCTTCCCCTTTCTAGTTTTGGCTCAAAGTATGAACCTACATCTGATTCAGAGGCTTTCACTTCGGCCACCAATGAATTCCTTGAGCGGCATTCAACAGTGTTATGCAAAGGGCTCTTATGGAAGTCACACCATTTCCTTGTATCTTTCTTTGTCTTTTTGGTGTCTTTCTTTGCTTGCAGCTTGGACCGGTTTTCCTGATACTATCCATATTTGCTCTGTCCTCTCTTTTGTGGGTTGGGGCCACTCTTTCCTGGCTTTTGTTGTGAGGGGTTTTGAGGCCCAAATTGTTGTGTCTTTTGTTTGAGCTTCTTCTCGATTTTGATGACATATCAGTAGGTCACACCCAAGGAAGAGATGTCTAGAAATTCCATTTTGGTTTGGATGTATCTATGCAGAGAGATACAATACTTTATCAAAATATGTCACTCTAAATCTTTGATACCCATCTTGGTGCGCAAGGTATGAAATATATTTGTGAAATCTGGCACTACTTGGTCTCTTTCTAGTTGCAGTGTGGTCCATTTGGTATACAAGTCATCATAACTTCTGAAAGGGTAGTATTATTCCTTAATAGAATCCCTAAAGGATTCCCAGGTGGACGTGACTATAAATAATGATGGATCCTTTGTTTCCTTTTGCTCACAGAAATTTCCCCACCAATCTTTGACATGGGGAATGGCTTTGACGAGTGCAAAAGTAATATTTTCTCTTTTTGAAAAGATATGGACAGAAAAATACCCTTCTAGTAGATTCAACCACTTGTCTACAACATCTGCGTCTATATAATCTTCAAATATAGGAATATAAAATTTTATTTGTACCTTGAAGGGGGCGGCGCCTCCTCTTGAAGAAGATGTGTCGCATGTTGGTAGCCACCGAAGGATTTGCATGAAACTATCCATCATATTGTTCCTTTGTTGCATGAGGGATTCCTCAATAAACAGTTTGAAATCATCTCCTATCTCATCATCTTTATTTTCTCCTGCCATGAGAGGTCTCTTGGGCGTGTGAGAGATTTTTTCCTCAAGAGAAACAAGCTTGAGACCCAACTCTTTGTATTCTCACCTTGTTGGGGACATGCATTAAGACGACAAGGACCAGACCGCTCTGATACCACTGATCCGGATTTCATGATAAGAATGAAATGAATACATATTATTAATAGGTTCTTATCACAAAATAATAGAGATATCGTAAAACTGGTTTTCTATTCAATAAGGAAATAAGCTGAAATTGTAAAATGCAGTGGAAACAAGCTTACTAGAATGGTGGTGGCTTATCTCTGAGAAGTGATGTGACGACTACGCTCATTCGCAATAAGATAATTAAAATGAGGCTCTGAAGGAATTTTTACGATAAACATGAATTACAAAAAACCCTAGACATCCCAAAACCTAACCCTAGGAGATGAAATGCCAAAAGTCATGTGGGCCTCGTCTGGGTAAGTTAGTACATCAACTTCTTGGGGTCATAAATTTTGCATACGATCTCTGTTTTAGGCATACGATATCGCATTGGAAAGGAATCATCGAGGAGATTAATTTTGGGTTCTAAATAATGCCTTTGATTATTATTGAGAAGCTTGATCCTGAAAAACCTTCATTTAGGCCCTCAAAATGGCCCCGGAAGTTAAAACTGCTAAAAATAGTAAATTGCCAAAATTGCCATAAAACTATTTTGAGCTAGTTGGAAAAGGTGGGTGGCCACCAATATTCACCTGGATCAATCCTCCCTCCCTAGGAATAAATGATATCCATTGCGTTGATTTCCCCCATCAGATGAGTAAATTTCTGCTGAATTTGGTCTTGGGTGAGCCACTTGCCTTGGTGGAGGAGTTGCCTTGCTTTGACAACTCGATAAAGTTGGATCCTTTGTTGTCAAGTGTCATTGATCTGTGTGTCCAAAATATGATCATTGGATGCCTATTGTATGCAGTCAAGATTGAGCTCTGTTGTTGTGAGTTGTTCTGCTATGTTTGAGGTGTCCAATAATGGTGGAAAATAAGGGCGAAGGAGATCCATGTTGAACACTGGGTGTAGGCCAAGGAAAGGAGGAATGTTGAGCTCAAAAGAATTATCCCCCATGACCTTGGTGATGGTGTACGACCCATAATGGAGTGGGAGAATATTCTGATGGGGTCCTGTAAGGCGTTTTTTCTGCAAGTGAAACCAAACTTTGTCGCCCAACTGAAACTTATGTGGCACCCGATGTTGATCATGGTGATGCTTGTACTTGTCATTGGACTTTTGTAGGATATCCTCAACCTGTTCCTGGACATGATGGTTCTTATCAATGAACCAGGTGGCTTTGTCAGATTTATTTGGAGTAGGAGATGAGTCGATCGAGGTGACCACAAGGGGAAGTGTAACATCTATGGGACCCAATGGTTGGAATCTCAACCCCACCTAAAAGGGTTGCGGCCAGTTGAGTTATGCAGGGCTCAATTGTAGCTATGTTGGACATAGGGAAGGCTCTCATCCCATGTAAGAGGGTGATTTGAATTATACATGCGAAGTATATGCACAATCATTCGATTTACGACCTTGGTTTGGCCATCTATCTGGGGGTGGAAGGTTTTTGGCACAGGAGCAGACCCAGGGTTTGGCTCCAAGAGCATACCAATAAGCCCTAACTACTGGCCCTTTTGGAAACAACTACGAGGCAGATGCAGTCTCACCCAAAGTAGCTATAGGGGGTTTCAGGACACATGTGTCTGCAAATAGAAGGAATGCAAAGTGGATTCAAAGCAACAACACACAACAACTTAGTATTCTTTATCTTCCTACAACCTATTGTGCAAGTTATATATCAGATCTAGCACACTATCACAATAGTAGCATATCAAATGAAAAAGAACAAAACATCAGTCACATATAACACAAGATATATGTGGTTCACCCTCTCTCTAGGGCTACGTCCACATAACTATGCTTTTATGATATATTAAGATGAAGCATACAGTTCTTATCTGCGCTCTTAGCTAGCATATCTTCTTCTTCTTCTCTCTCTTTCTCTCCCATCCCTATGCACCCAGCTGTAGGGTTGATATTCACACCCAGCTGAAGATCTTACAATATAGACTGCTCTCACAATACAATACCTCTCTCTCAATAGAAATATCTCCTCATCACATAATCGCATCTCTCTGTAACCCATCCCAGATCCTCTTGACCTTTATTTATACATTACAATAACTCATCGACATCCTTAGGAAAAGACCTAAGTGTCAAAACTCTAGATACCAAAACCCTAGTTGTTTAAAACCCTAGATCAACTTGACCCGCATTTTCAGGGCTTCGCCATCCTATCTTTCCTTCCTTCTCGCATGGTGCTCCAAAGCATCCAATGGTGGATTTTTCTGCTTGCTGATTTTTCCATGATCCTTCTTCCTTGATTATTTGTCATCCTCGATATCTCTATCCAATGGCTTGCTTTATCTCACTTCACTCGGTATTTTCTTCTCTTTTGCTCACTTCGACCCAGTATCAGTCACTGTGTCTTCCGCGCAGTTCACGTTTTTCCTTTTATACCTTAATATTTGCTTACTTCTATAACCAAGGGCCAATAGGCCCCCAACACTCACATGTGACTTGTTTTGAGGAACTTCAGATCTGATCCTTTTGTTTTTATTCGACTTCAGACTACGCAGGGAAGCCTTTTATTTCATCTCTATGCCTTCTTTCCTTCCTTGTGCAGACTGTCTTTTTTGTGCTTGGTACCCAATTTCAAATGCACCTAGTACCTAGAACCTTTTCCTCATGCTTTTACTAAGAGATGCGAGGAAAATGGTTGTCAGAGTACAACTTCAGTCGGCTCCCATTCACCAAACCTTCCTTCCATTCTCCCTTCAAAGTCTCCAACTGCGTAACTCCTCCTTATATAATATAGGCAACCTCATATGGCCCAAACCAATTCATTTTGAACTTTCTTGGATGCTTCATGAAATTACTGCCACATACCAATACCAGATCACCTTGCTTAAATGCCTTCTTCTTGATGTGTATGTCGTGGTAGGCCTTCTCTCTTTCCTTTTGTACTCGCTAATGGAATCCTGCAATGAATTTGTCTTCTTCTAGTTCTGTCAACTACGCGAGCCTCTCTTGAACAACGCCAGTGTCATACATACCTATAAAAGCAGTGATTCTTAGGCTTGGCACCACATATTCCATGGGTACAACTTCTTCTAGACCATATACCAATTTGAAGGGGGTATGTATGGTCAGTTTCTTGCAAGTAGTTCTATAGGCCCATAGTACTATTGGTACTCTTAAATCCCAGTCATCCATGTTCACACTACAAATCTTCATTAGCATTGTCTCCAAGATCTTGTTGAATGCTTCAATTGTCCCATTCGCTTGTGGATGGTAAGGCGTGTTCTTCTGATGATGGACTGCAAATTCCTTGGTGAAGGCTTCAACGGTCTTATTGATGAAGTGTGTACCTTGATTTCTCATAAGGATCTTTGGGCATCCAAACCTAGTTATGATGTCATCAAATATGAAGTGTGCAGTTGTAGTTTCACTATAGTCCTTCACTGCTCTTGCTTCGGCCCATCTAGTCAAGTACTATGTTGCTGTGATTATGTATCTATCTCCTGTGCACTTTCCTGGTGGGTTTATAGGTCCCACGAAGTCAATGGCCCATTTCTCAAATGCTTTTAGGGTCAGTTGTGGTGCTAAAGGTATTTCATCTCTTTTGGATAGTTTCCCAACTCATTGGCATGCATCACAGGCTCTAGCATCTATGTGTAGGGTAGGCCACCAGAGGCTAGCTCTAAGAACCTTCTGCGTTGTTGTTTTCCCTGCGTAGTGTCTTCTTGCAATGCCTTCATGAGCTTCAATGAGGATCAATGGTCTCTCTGTCTCCATAACACACCTCCTCAATATCTCATCAGGTCCCATCTTATATAGCTATCCAACTATAAGTGAAAATTCTACAGCACGAACGACTAGTTGTTTCTTATGGGTGATTGTATACTCAGTAGGTGCCATTCCTGTTGACAGGAAATGGACTATCTCTATGAAGTGATCATCAATATTTCTAATGGCTAGCAGTTGAGCATCCGACAGTGTATTCGACAAGCTAGTAGTCTCTTCTCCATGTTCCAACCTCGACAAGTGGTCAGGACCTTTGTTCATTCTTCCTGGATTAACCACAATCCCAAAATCATATTCCTGAAATAGAAAAAGCCATCTGCATATTCTTCCCCCCAAACACTCGTTTATTGAATAGGTATTTCAGCGGAGAGTGATCAGTGAACATTTTAAAATGTCCTCCCAATAAGTAGTGGAGAAACTTATGCAGCACATACACCATGGCTAAACCTTCCCTTTCAGTGGTGGTGTAATTAATCTCTGTTGTTGATAGCTTCCTGCTAGAAAAGGATAATGGGTCATCAATGTCTTTTGTTCCTAGTTGTGCTAACACGACTCCTAATGCAATAGAATATGCATCGACATGCACGTGAAATTCCTTGCTCCAATCTGGGAAAACTAGAATAGGCACAATAACCATTTTATGTTTTAGCGTGTTGAAGCTCTACTGGCATTCTTCTGTCCAGTGAAATTGACAGTCTTCCTTCAAAATATTCTCCATGGGTGCTATAATTTGTGCATAACATTTAATGAACTTCCAGTAGTATCCAGTATGTCCCAACACAGTGCGCAACTGTTTGATTGAAGTAGAAGGGGGTAGATAGACTATAATGGCAGTCTTAGATGGATCTACCGACAATCCTTGCTTGCATACAATATGAGCTAACAACACTCCAAATGGTGAAAATAAGATGCATTTATTCAGGTTTAAGGCAATCTAACACTGCCTGCACTTGTCCAACATTAGCCTTAGACATTCAATATGATTCTTCAATAAACTAAAAACAGTCCAATCGTCAAAGTATGCTTCTAGAAATTTATGTAAAAACTCTTTGAACGCTTCGACCACCACCCTGGAAAATATGGCTAGGGAATTATTCAATCCAAATAGCATCACTTTATACTGATAGGATCCCCATTCTGTTGCAAATTTGGTCTTATGGTGATCTTCCTTGGCAATTCAGATCTGATGGTATCCTGAAAATCCATCTGTAAAAGAATATACCTCCTAGCCTCCTACATTATCTAACACTTCGTCAGTGAAGGGCGTAGGGAAGGGGTCATGCAAACAAGCATCGTTCAGCTTCTTAAGATCTATACAGATCCTAATCTCTCCTATCTTATTGTCTTGTACCACCATAGGGATTATCCATTTAGACTCTTCCACAGGTTCTATAATCCCTGCTTCTAGCATTCTCTCGAGCTCAATTTTCAATTTCTCCTTATATTTGGGGTTCAATCTGTAGGGTCTCTATTTGACTGGTCTTGCATCTGGTTTTAAAGGGATACTCATCTCTCCCATAGGCCCCTTAATACCCTTCATATCAATGAACTTGGTTGAAAACAAGTCTTGATATTCATGCAGTAACTCTATGATTTTGTCAATAGTGGAAACATCCCAATAGTCTCCAACATTGGCAAGATTCGATGTTTCCTCTATTCCAATATTGACTTTCTTGATCTTGATCGGATTTACAATGAAAGGTAGCTCAACTCCTGGTCCTTCTATGTCTCTTTGGCCTTCTGTTTTGGTGATGTTCACCTTCCTAGGATCACCGTCTTCATCAACATTGATGTTGTAACAGTCTTGCAGTTTCTAGAGAGGTGATGTCCATTCGTCCTCTTCTTTCTCGAAAGGAAGGCTACAGGCCTCCTCAAATACTTTCTTTATTACAATATGTAATACTTGATCTATTGAAGGCTATTGACATTCTAATAAGAAGGTAGTTACAAAATTCTGATTCATACGTTCCCAATTTGCAGTGATGAGGCCCAGTTCTGCTTGAAGGTACTAGTTAATAGGGGTTGTGTCCAGTGTGTTAATGAATTTTTTCACCCACTTCTCTTGGGGAATGTTTCTCCAGGCTTCCTCGCAGGTTCTCACATGGTCCTTCAGACAAATTTGACCTGTGTACTTAACTTCACAACCTTCTACTTACTTTGAGAACCGTGTTGTCATCAAAGTATGGCATTGTGCCCAGTTTGTAATGTTGTCTTTGTGTGTCCCCCACCATATCACTGGAGTTGATTTCAGGGCCTCATCCATTGCCAAAAAACTTTGTTGTGTTGGTACAATTTCTTCAAACTTCACCAAGAATGCTTCTAAATGATTCATACCATCAAAGGTGGGTATGTTACTTACTATTGTACTGATCCCACGAACGTCTCTGGTTAATCTACCACATATCCTTGTAGATACTTCATACATTTTGTTTTTCTAGTTCTCTGATGCTTCTTCTAAATTCGATGAACATGTGTTGTCACTTCGCCAGCTCAAATTCCCATCCGTCGTAGGATTAATGTAGTCATGTTGTCTGGCTATTAATTTGTATATGTTTTCCAATTCATATGTGCGGTCTTCTTATATGATAGGTTTTGTGTATCATTGACCTTCATCGGGATCCAAGGATGCAATGTCCCTAAGGTCCTCTCCTTCAAATTTCACTCATATTTTCTTTAAATCAACCACATTGGAATTATTGAAAGCCCAATCAATTCCTAACAATGTAGGGTAAGGAGAGTTGTCATCAACTATCTCAATCACCTCAAAATCTGCAAACATCCTCACTCCGTCGATTTCCACAGGGACATGTTCCAATATTCCAAAGAGGATTTCAACTTGTTGATTATCCATCCTAAGCCTAATAGGGGAATAGATCAACCTAGGTTTTCCCATCAGTGTCTAGGTTTGCTTCATCATGACATTGACTTCCGACCCCAAGTCAAGGACCACATAGTCTATATCATACTCTCCAATTTGAGAATTCAAGTGTAATTCTTTATTTGTCCTTCTCTTTTTAGAGACTTGGTGTAATTCCCTATTGAGTAGGGGGTATATCTTTCCTAGCTCATACTTTCTGATTAAATTCTATATCTCTTGTACAATGCTTTCATCCTGAATCAACTTAATACAAGTATATAAGAATTCCAAGAGCCTTCTTACCTCTTTTCCTTCTTTTGGCAGAGTAGATTGATTGAATTCCAAAGGAATTCCACATTCTCTTACTTTTGGTTGTGTCTTTGATGAAGAACCTTGATATCCCTTGAATTCTTTTCTTGCCTCCTCAAACATTTTTTTTTATTTTTGTATCAAAATTTTGTGTCTTCTCTGCAGCTTTCCTTACTCCTGATTCTTCTATAGTTTTTCCTTGGGTCATTCTGTCTTTTCTTGTAACAACACCTCCTCTGGTGATAACATCGACTCTAGGGTATTCTCCACAAGGTTCAGCATATATCAGTTACACTTGAAGGTTCTGCTGAGGTCCTCGTCTCTCATGAAGTTTGGCTAGCAGCACAAGACAATCTTCTATAACATGTTTGAATGAACTGCAGTAGTTGCAAGTCGGACAAGGGTTCTGATAGTCCCTTGCTAAATGTTCTGGTTGTGTGTAGTTGTAACATATGATCTGTCCTCGACCTTGACCCATACCTCCTCCTGGTCCTCTTCCTCTGAATCCATCGCAAGGGTTGAAGTTTCCTCTTCCTAGGGAATTATACTGCATAGTGTTTCCTTCTTGTTGTACTTCACCTTGAATATTGTGTATGTCTCTGGACCTTTCATGCATGAGTTCATAATCCCTACAATCTCGATCATCATGCCCCATTGACTTGTAGAACATGAAATACAAATTTGTGGGTGTTGAACATATTTTTTCATGTAATATCACTCACCAGGGTGATGTCTATTTCTACATACCTCGCACCAAGGTAGGGTGACTTGCTTCAAGGGGATCAGAGCTCTAGAGGCCAAGTATTCATGAAATGGGGGACATTTTTCCTTTTCATGGCCTTCTAATTTTCATTTGACACACTAGATGTCTTCTCTTTTATCTTTTCCCTTGTCTTTCTTCGTATCTTCTACTTGCAGAGACAAACTAGTTAGATGACTCAATATTTGACTCATACCTGAGCTAGATTCTCCCATAGGGGATGATTCTAAATTCATGGTGATCTCCAATGCCTCATCCTACGAAGCAATCTTATGTTGCATCAGAGGAACTTTGATGTGTGGTAAAATGGAAGTAATGAAAAATTATGTGTTCTGCTCATCTGGGATTTGAAAAGTCAACTAACCTGTTAAGGTCTTAAATCTCTGTCGAACTCCCAAACAGGTTTAGCTACTTTCTTCTTGATCTCTTTCAGCTCCGTGATATATTGTGGCCATGACTTGGGTTTCTTGAACTCTGAAATCAATGCATTCTTAATCTCATTCAGCGGCTTAGGTTGTGCAAGTTCTTCAACAAGCTTCATGTACTAGCTTAGCGCACGATCTCTTAGGGTAGTACTAAACTGAGCTCTTTTAACAGCTTCACTGGTGACATTCTTAAGATTCCATATGACTTCACATAGGAACCAGTGTTGATCAGGATCTTCAAATCCATCTACCCTAAATATAGGGAGCCTCATCTCATCTTCCATAGATATTCCTAGGTTTCCTGATTGAGTATGTGGTGGACTACTAGTGACAGTGCTCTAAATTCTCTGGTAACTCTGATTGCTTAACACTGATGAATCAACAAGAGGAATAATAGTACTTACTTCAATAGTATGCGCAGTTCTTGAAGTTTTTGGATTTTCCCAGTGAGGTTCTTCAGTCTTTTCTTCTTTCGATCAAACAAATCCTGATTGTTCTTCACTCAGTAGCTCTTCCTCTTCCCCACTATAGAATCCTTCTTCCTGCAGAAGAGGTTCTTGATCTCGCTCAAACAAGTTTTCCAAACTAACTTCTTTGAATGTATGTCTAATATCTATGTCGTTGTTGTTTCCCGAGTTCTTGAACATTGTCCTTTTCGAATCCGACCAACTACTATATCTTCAATATGTTCTTCTCATTCAATAGCATCTTGATCCTCAACTTTAGAAGGAAGCTACAACTCCCTCAAGATGTTCTTCTCTCTAGTACCAACTAGAAGGAAGCTACAAATCCCTGTGTTCAAGCACCCACTTGAACCTCTGAGGACACCAGTCCTCCCTAGCACCTCCCTTCCACCCTAGATTATGAATCTTTGTTACTAAAAATTATTACAGTGATATAATGTTCAAAAATGGCTTACCAGTCTCATCACTATTCTGCTACATTTCCCTGCTCTGTCCGCCTCACTGTCTTCCTGCACACATGCATTGCACTTTCCATTCTTCTACATTTTTATTCTTTGTGTGCCATGTCCATTCAATGCACCTTTGCTCTTCTGTGCATTTCAGTTGTTGCAGTCTAACTCCTTCTACACACATGAATCACTCCCCACAACAATAACTCTTATCTCTTCTTTGTTCCACATTCTTATAGTCTTTGTGCTCCTTGTGCATGCAATATTTTCCATGCCTCTGCATGCTCACTCCGCCCCAATATCCTCCACATCGGAGAGTTTTCTCCACTTCACTCTTCCACAACTATCCAATCTCTTATGCACCAGACCCTCTCTCTGTTTTGCATCTTCTGCTCATTGTGAGTCCTCTGCCTGATCATCATGGTAACTCTTCAGCTTCTCTGGCAGTTTCACCTACGCATCCATCATCACTGGGTGTTATTCTGAGATTCCTTAGTTTCTCTAGTAGTTGAGGTTCTTCATCTTCTCTGTCTTAGATGATATTATCCTTTCTGTTTTCATCTACAGACTTCAATCCCCTTCCATCTATCAATCGCCTGAATCAATAATCCTCAATCCACTTGAAGATGACTTGAGACTCTTCATCTTCTTTGGTGATCACACTCAGTCCTCTTTGAGTCCTTTGGCAGAGATCATCATTTGTTTTAGCTGTTACACTGAGAAGCGCAAAAGTATCCCTGTGATCTTGTTCAACTTCAAATGCACCATTGGATTGAATTCATATAAACTTGCGTTTACTTTTCCATTTCGCACTTCAACATTTCAGGATCCCCTTGGTAAATATTTCGTTACACTCCATGTCCCGATCCCTGAAACTCTGAAATGGAGCTTATCTAAACTAGCTCCTTCCTTCATGCTCCACCGATGTGACCAATGGCTGCAACCACAGATTGAGCCAAAACGTGTTTCTCATTTCATCATTTCGATATTTCAGCACTCCTATGGTAGAGTCTCTTGATGCTCCATGTCCCGATATCCAAAGCTCCGAAATGGAGTTGGATCAACGGTCCAAACTCTAAGTGATTCGACGGTCCTTATCTCTTCATGATTTCGCATATCGTGATTTCGGCATTCGTGATTTTGGGGTTCGTAACTTTGGGACTCCTATGGTAGGAGTTCTTGACATCTCCATCTCCCAATTTCTGAAACTCCGAAAGGGAGTCGGATCAACAGTCCACATAACCCCCTGAGATGGACGGTTGACGGGATTTCGGTGTTTCGCATTTCGTGATTTTGGGACTCTTGTGGTAGGAGTTCTTGACATCTCCATCTCCCAATTTCTAAAACTCCAAAAGGTTGTCAGAGCAACGGTCCACATAACCCCCTGATATGGACGGTTGATGAGATTTTGGCGTTTCGCATTTTGCGATTTCGGGACTCCTATGGTAGGAGTTCTTGACATCTCCATCTCCCGATTTCCAAAACTCCAAAATGGAGTTTACTTCGGGGTTTCACATTTTGCGAATTTGGTAGGTTAGGGAAACTCGTTCCTTTGACTTCCCAGTCAGTGAAATGATGATCTATGTCCACATGTCCTACCCATAAATGGACGGTCCTCCATCTTTCAGGATTTTGTACACCTGCTTCTCCTTATACTTTAAAGAACATGTAGGTTCTCTTTGATCCAACGATGGTTGGATCTCGTGCTTGGATCTAATGCCTGAGATCTATCCTCCTCTTCAGCGCACTCTTCTTGTCTACATTTAGATCTGACGGCCATCGGGAATTCAGGATGGGATCCAATGATCACTGACACTTCTCTTCCCGAGCTTACACATCCTTCTTACTTGGGATAATTTCTAAGTGTCAAGGGCCTCGACCTTTGATCCACTTGAGATCCTGAGTATGCTATCTCTCTTGAGATTTGGAAATGAGTTAACCTCATCCCTGGTGCACACCTACGCACTGCATTCGACTATGCGTTAATTCCTCCTGAGCTTACTTTGTCCTTTTTTTGCCTTCACTGCATACTCTGATCTTGCCATCAATGATAAGCACATACTACCTGTAAAGCATGCCAACCATCCTTTGCACTATCTCTTCTGATCTTATCGAGCTTGCTCTGCAGCATCTTCCCAAAATACTTCTGGTGCCCATATGTTACATTCTTCCTGTACTCAAGCCATCATCGCTGCTCTACTTGCCAATAATGACAAGCATACGCTACCTTTAAAACATGCCAACAATATCCCCCTTTGGTATTGATGGAAAAAAAGGTACCCAAATTCTTTTCTCCCCCTTTGACATCAATGTCAAAGAGAACATGCTCCCCCTAAGCTATTGCAGTATTTTTAGGAGGTATCAGATATTAAACCAATGTAAACTCCCCCTGACTGGATGGACTCTCTCATTTGAGGCCTACAAAATATTTGTATCTAAACCAGAGTCTTCTCTTTCTGATTCTTGGACCTGTTCATCTTCAGCTTCCACTGTATCCTCTGTGGAAAACTCAAAATTGCTCACCTCTCTTACTAGGACTCCTTCATCAACCTTTTCTTCTCATGAGTGGATGACTCCCCCTGTCACTATTATCTCTCTACTTATGACTATTTTCTTCCTTTGTTTCTAAAAGGTTATCTTTCCCTGACAAGGTCTTTCCTGTTGTTATCTCTACACGATGTCATGTAAATCATTTTGTAAAAGAAAATGTTGTTGTTGAAGAGCTGTTGTCCTACTGACATACTACATAATTGTAGATTATACTTTTCAAACAACCCTTGGATATCCCCATTGATTCTCATCGATCTCTATCACTAAAATTTTCATTTTCTTTCATGATGCTTACCATCCAAGGCTTTTATGACCATATTCAATCACAAGAAAAAATTATACAACCACTCTCATACCTGCTTTTCTTTTTCACAGACAAAGGACCTGTATCAAGTTTCTTAGGAGTATTGATTTCTTCCTTGTTGTATCCAATACCAGATTTGTCATTTGGTGATCTCTGACTATCCTAGATCTTATCCAGGGTCATGGATCTATTTAAGAACTTGCTTTGGGTGTTTTCCTTCTCAACCTTCAAGACTTTTGCTTCCATCTTATGACATGGTTATTCTCCTACTTCCTCCATGGGGCAAATTCTAACTGAACATCCTTTTATTGTATCTGAATCTTCTTCTTTACTTGCAGGGGAGGATTCAATTTCAACATCATTAATTTTCCTTATGCCTTTATTCACCACTTGTCCCGAGTTTACATTTACCTTACATTCTTTGGACGTGAACACCTCTTCACTGCCTCTGTCACATTTTTGACTTGTACTGATCAAATTATGCTTCAGATTATCCACAAGCAGAACGTACTGGGTATCTCCTTTGTCATTACTCAAACTCATCATCCCTCTATCCTTGATTTTGCCTAGTTCATCATTTTCAAGGATCACATTTCCTGTTTTGCTTTTACTTATGGACAGTAGCTTATCCTTGTCTCTAGTCATGTGCTTGGAACATCCACTGTCTATATTCCTAGAGGCCTTTTTTTTTTGAGTTGAAAGTGCTTGACCACATTTTTCACTATCTTTCCTTTTCCATGTGCTGGCCTTTCTATCTAATAACTTTATCCTTGGATTTGCTTTGTAATTCTTCAAATGGCAGTTTGCAGCTTTGTGGCCAAAGTTGTGACAGTTATAGCATTCAATCTCATTGTTCAATAGATCAAAGTCATTGTTGCAGCGTTGTCGACTCATTGACTATATATTATTTCTTGACCTCCTCAGTTGCATGTCTCTTGACTTAATTTGACAATTTGCAATATGTGATGGTTTGTTACTTGGCTGTATCATTCTTTTTTGTGGAAGATATTTATTCCTTTTCTCATGTCTAAGTCTTAAGGAATAATTTATAGCTTTGTGACCAAAGTTAGAACAGTAGAAACAATATCCATAGAAAAATTGTTTGTACCTGGAAAATGGTTGTCTTCTTTGAGTAAATTTATTTCTTCCATGCTAATGATGTCTTTGAGCAAGGATTGCATTATTTCCTTGTTCTACAGATTCAGTTCTAGCACCTTTCTCCTTACTCATCCTGGGCGATTGATTATCTTCCTTTGTTTCTGCAGGTTTGTTGTCGCCATTGGTTGTAGATTTGACAAACTTTATGAAGTCTTTGTTGCTTGGATGACCACTACTTGATCCCTCTTGATAACCCAAACCTGTTTTCAACTTTGGATTCCTTTGTTGATTCAGAAAGGTGGCTAATCCTTCTGAGGCTTTGATACTTGGCATATTTTGATTATACAAGGCTTGAAACTTCTCCATCTCTTTCCTAGTTTTCACTACTTCTTGTTCTAATGCTTCACATCTTGCCTTCTTTTTGGATAGTTATTGTTTCAGAATATATTCGATTTTATTTGCCTTCTCTAATTCTACTTTTAATAGGACAAGGTCTTCATCAGGTCCTTTACTATCTTTCTCGAACTGTATCAGCAATTGTCTTTGCTTTCTGTTCTTCATTCTTAGTATGTCAATCTCTTCCAGTGCACTGATCAGTTCTCCTTCCATGTCAACCGTGACTTCTTCTTCATTTTCATCATTGCATGTGCGTTCAATATCATAATCCTCTTTGGCCATAAGAATGAATTCATTTACTTTATCTTCACAGGAAGAATCACTATCGGTGTCTTCTGAGAAGTCATCATTGTTTACACATAAACTTTTCTTCTTATCAAATCTTATTGATTTGTGCTTCTCTTCATCTTCAAAGTTTTGGTCATGTTTCTTGTGTGGACATTTATTTGCAAAATGACCTATCTTACCATAGTTGAAACATTTGAAGGGAAACTTACCTTGGTACTTGCCTGATCCTTTCTTTAGTCTTGTCACGAATTTTGCTTCAATTTCACCAGGCTCACAATCTTCATTCTTATCTGCTTTAAATGATGCTTCTCTAGAGGTGGTTTTATCTGTGACTATCCTCATTTCATATGAAATCAACATTCCTAGAAGTTGATCAAAAGCCAAAGTCTTTATATCATTAAGTTATTCTATAGTTGAGACCTTTGGGTTAAACCTATCTGGCAGAGATCTCAAATTTTTCTTAACTAAAGAGGATTCCTCAATTTTTTCACCAAGTGCTTTCATTGCATTTACTAGTTCTTCAACTCTCATAAAATACTTCCCAATGGTTTCATCTTCTTTCATCTGTAGATTTTCAAACTGTACACTGTGGGTTTGAAGCTTGGCATCTTTTACCTTCTCATTACCTTCATAATTGTTAATGAGTTTGTCCCACATTTCTTTAGCAGTTTGAAGATGCATCACCTTCACAAATTCGACTTCTGCAAGTCCATTCAAGATAGAATTCATTCCCTTAGAATTAAAGCTAAATTATAACTTATCATCCTTATAATCTAGCACAACAGGCTTTATGTATCCAATCTCTACTACATCCCAGACATTAGCTCCTAAGTCCATTAGGTATGTTCTCATTCTAACCTTCCAGAAAGAAAAATTCATTCCATCAAATAGAGGAGGCCTAATGACTGAAGTCCCTTCATGGCTTGTCATGTTTAAGCTTATAGATCTACCTTAAATAAAAGGCACCAGCTCTGATACAAATTGTTGGACAACTGAGAGGGGGGGTGAATTAGTTATTGCCGGGATTAAATAATTATACTTATTTTAAACTCTTTGCAGAAACACTTAATGACATTCTCAATAGTGCAAGGAAGTAAGAAATAGCATATTCAACATCAGTCACACACATGAGATACACAGAGACAGATATTTCCTGAGGAAACCCATAAAGGGTAAAAACCACTTTTTCTTTATATGATAAG
>JZKD02S1933964.1:349423-361833 GCA_000966675.3 Picea glauca
AAAAAAAAAACAAACAAACAAAACTTTGAGAGGAGAAACATCATACAATACCTCATCTTTGAATGGATTAATGCTATACAACACTCGACACTGTTGGATGACATAGAGATCGCTTCATTGGTTGAGTCATCCGATGGTGTAGGATTGTGGGTGCAGAGTTGTTGGCAGGGCCAACCACTTGACGACCTCTACTAAGAGGAGGTTCTTCTGGCTACCGCTATCAACGATGAAGTTAAAATGAGGTTCCTTTTACCCACATCTATGAATGGAAGAGGCGTTATCCTTCTTTTGGCTTGTCTGTTTCACCAGGATGGGGCTTGGTGGTAGCAACAGTGGTACTGGGTTCCGCGTCAATGATCCATCTTCCCCTTTCTGGTTCTAGCTTAGAGTCTGAACCCACATTTGATTCAGAGGCTTTCACTTCAGCCACCAACAACTGATTTGATCGACAGTCAGCAGTGTTATTCAAGGGTCTGTTATTAGATAAATCCGTAAGTGCAGACACAAACCGATCTCCCTAGATCCACCTGGATCTAGAACAAAGCAAGACAGAATGATACTCTTTCCCTAGATTTTAACTATTGAATGTATTAGGAGGTTCTATTAAAGAACATACCTTACAATCGCTTCCTTTGATCTTTGTTGCTCCTTCTTCACTCCAGTTCTCTCGTACAGTCAATATCAAAACAATACAAACCAACCGAAGTGAAGAAAGCACAATCTATTCAACAGTCTATCTATGTATATGATCAAGGAGTTATACAATAAAGTAAAACTAACTTTATGGGAAAGGGACACATTACTGTATCATATTGATGGAAAGTAAAGATTACAACCTGAGCCTTGATGTTGCAAACTTCCTTTCGATGACCCTTAGCTCTGACACACACACTTTCTCACTTGCATGAAGAAGATCCACCACCTTTGATGACCTTGCTGGAGTTCTCTAGCTGTTGTAGCTTCAATCCTTCACACAATCTTTCACTAATTCTCCAATGAATATCTTGCTTGTTTGCTTGCTAACCTTTTCCATGAGAATCCCCTCAATATATAGGAGAGAATGAATTAGTTACTTGGATAAGAATGATCCCAAAATATCAGGAAATTCAGTACTTAGATAACCATTCGAATTCCATCTCATCCTTCTAGAAGATTCCCTTCTAGAAGCTTCGAGAATTCCTCTTTTTCCCTTATTTATAAAGTGTTCGCACCCTAGCAGTTATACACAGTGCAAACTTCTCGCACCCTGGCTTAAGGTAGCCTGCGAGAATCATACATTCTCGCAGGCAACTATACTAGCAACCTCCAAACCGTCTTCAAAAATGATATTTTTGGAAAGAGAAGAAAGTAACTTTTCTCAGGAGAAAGTTCTAATGAAGAGCCTGAGTGCACCATAATCAATACATCATCATGAAGACCAAAATTATGGGGAACAGAATGCCCCCCAAAGTCTGAGATTGGAACCATTGACAGCTGATAGACTTTGTAAGTTGCATGTGTGTGTCAAGAACCAGGAGCACATCTAATCGAAAACCTGCGAACAATCAAGCATCTGCAGAATATCATATATATCAATTCTGAGGTAGGAATTCCCATACTCAAATCACAGACTGATGACATTATATACATGGGTCATGGCCACCAATCATACACTGTGGATCCATGCCATCAAAATATAGCATAGCCACCGGAATACATTGTGGATCTATGCGAGAAATTTCAAATCAAGATGACATAGCCACGAGACATACACAGTGGATCTATGTGTCACAAATTATACATACTCCATCGCAACCTAGATGACAAAGATAATATCCAAGGTCTTCAATCTCGTCGCCCAAAGTACAAATCTAACCATGTGATTACCTGTGTTGAAGTCGAACATGGTAGAAACCACTTGATTACCAGTCGTTGATGAAACCGTTAACAAGTGCGAGGGAAATCACCAATGATGTCAATGAATCCCAAGGTACCATAGTACAATCCATCAAGTGTGAATAAATGAGTTGATGTCAAACATCTGATGGAATATTTCGATCAAGGGTCAATGATGTAAACCCACTATCAAAAGCGAGGAAACTTGCCATTGAGGCATGCAAGTTCCAAGGTACTAAATAATTTCTAAGTCTTGATTCCGGATAATGAGCTAAAGTCGACGGAACAAAACTCATCACAGGAGGGCCTTGATGTATCCCCCATCAATGACACGAAATGAGTAACAGAGTTTTAAGGTGAAACAGAGCATGTTGCAATTTGGACTGGACACAGGGAAGGCCGACACGGAGAGAATGGGTAACTGCAAATGGCCGACACAATATAGGTTTCAGATGGGCTTCTCTTGAACATATGAATGACACGACCAATGATTTGGCAGCATTGACTCAAAGATGACACAGGGAATGACCTTGTAGCAAATCGAATGAGAGACATGGATTTCCCAAATCGGCTTCAAATGATGAATAAGGGGTGTCATTTTCAAGAGCGACACTTACTACCAATCAATACGAAGATGAAACATATCCCTTTCCCAAATTTCCCCCCACCATTTCTAGCAAGTACCTCTTTATTTTTACGCAAGCTTGAAGAGGATCACATATGCTTGTTGATATAAGCTCATCCTTCGGACGAGTCCCTCGGAGTATTTTTAATGAACCCTAAGAAGGAGTGGTTCGGTCCCATCATGGGTCTGTCAATGTTTTTTTAACGAGTCCAGAGATAGTAAACTCGAAGGTTTTTCAAGATTATAGAGTTTGGAAAAACAGTTAAAAGAGAACTCTCTCAGTTCCTTTTTCGTAATATAGACTGGACGAGACCGAAAAAGAGATAAATTATCGCCCACCAGACGCATATTTCAAATACTTTAGCGAGCGTGAAAATAGCAAGGTCGCTCGACGATCTTTTCATGTTTAGAGAGTCTAAAAAGAGATTAAAGAGGACTCCAGGGGGGTTCCTTTTTCGTATAACCTTGTTGAGCCCGAAAAAGTGATAAAACTATGCTCGATCACGTTCTCTTGTATTTACGAGTGTAAGAACGGACAAAAACGATGCTCGAGGTTTTATGTAAAAACCATGAAAAACAATCAAAAACACACCATAACGAAGAAAAATATATCCATATCCTTGTATGTAATCATCAATGTTATCACACCTGCAAGTCATCACACTCATCTTTGATATTAGGGATTAGGTTTAAGCAATAAATAAGCATAAACAAAATGACATAGTAAAAAGTAAATTAAATGGGTAAATAAACATTTTTACCATATCATTTCACATTTCCACTATTAAGCTCCAAAACCCTCTTTTTACCCTCTGAATTTGGCGTCGATTTTCGGGAGCTACAGGAGATCATTTGACGAGTCGTCTGCTGCATTAACGTAAGCTCTTCATTCTTGACATTTTCATGGTTTAAATTTTTAATTTCATTGGTTAATTTTTTAGTTTCAAGTTGTTTTGTGAACCCTACATGCACGTAGGCGTTCTCGCAGGAAGCCCATATGGGGCCTGCGAGAATGATGTGTTCTCGTAGGTGAGCCTTGAGCCACCTGCGAGGTGTTCGCATTGTGTAAATGAGGCACCTGCGAGAACTGCAGAATCCAATTTTTTTTTAAATATTTAACCAATTAAAAAAGATCCAAATCATGAATAAAATCATTAATTCTCCTTTTATGTTCCTTGTGCAGATAAATAGCCACAAACATGGTGCTTGAGTGGCGTGAAAGAGAACATGAGGAGGATAATTCAAATGCCGAGAATCATCCTCCTACCATAGCTGCATTGAGAGATTGTGGGCTCTTAAAATACTTCCGCATCTTGGGCATGAGGGCCCAAGTCAGACTACTCGAGTACCTGGTCCGTATGTGGGACCCAGATCAGCAGGTTTTCAATGTAGGAGCTCATACTTTGTCCATAGACATTGAGGACATATACTTTTTGAATGGATTGTCCAGGCGCGGGTATTATGTCAGTCTGACCGGTAGTAGAGGTGGTGGGCTCAAGATGAGTGAATACTGCAATCAATACTGTGTACCAAAGGCTGAGAGGAAAAAGGGAAAAGTTGCTATCTGGGGGTTACAAGATTTGACCCTCCACACTATCCTTTTTACCATAGCTCGGATGGCCAGGAGTTCTTCTCCTCATATGGAATTACAGAGCTACTTCCAGTACGCCATCGAGTGTACTGAGCCTCGAGTATTTAACTGGGCGGATGCTGTACTTTGCGGTATCAAAAGACAATTAACCAAATGCAGGTGAGGTGAATTGAAACAATTTGGGTATGGTTCTTTGATGGTGTCCTTCCTCGAGAGGGTCCCCGTATTTAGACTACAGATTGAGTGGGACTTCCCGGGTCCTAGAGATCCAAGGATGTTGAGGTGGTGTCGGCTCATGGCCCAGCACGTGGCAAGACCAATCGTCAAGTACGATGATATTTTCTTTGACTGGCTCCAAAACCAGATGCTGATGGTCAATGACTACGCTTATGTCGGGTTGGATTTTAGAGGAGATCCAGATTTAGTACTGCCTGAGGACACTCAGTGGGGAGATCTTGGTAAGAAGTACATGCATTTTCTCTTTTTAAATGTTTTTTGAATTTTTTATCATATTCAAATGTTTTTTGAATTTTTTATCATATTCAAATGTTTTTGTTTTTATATATTTATCCAAATATTAACACAAAATGTTTGTTGATAACACAGATGTTGGACCGTATAGACCTCCTGGCACTTCTCCTATCCAGTGACGAGGAGAGGTAGCAGCAGCAGCACCACAGTATGCCGAAGATTATCAGGTCGTGGAACAAAATTTAGAGGGCTTGACAGTAGACATTCTAGATATGACTATGGAAGAGGTTCCACAACGCGATCAACATCACACTGTAGGGGTATCAGCAGCTATGGGTCGACTGCTCCGTAGGGTTGCTAGAGAAGTTGTGTGTTACCGTGAACGTCATTCGTGATGTCACTTTGTAGAAGCTATGAGCTTCAAATTTTGATATTTTGGTCTTCGAACAAACTTTTGTAAAAAACAAACTCTTTTGATCGTTATATATACAGATGGCTTCTACCGGTTTACTTTATATTGTGTGAATTTTAATGTGTTTGATTTATAAATGGTTCAAATTTATGTCCAATACATAATTAGCCAATGCATCTGTTAATGTATTAAGACATCTAGGAATATGCTGATATTCTATGTGATCAAAATAACGTTCCATGAGGCGAATTCGCAAATACACCCGTAACAAAGTAGGACTTCGAATAGAATAGATATTACTTAGCTGTAGTACTACAAGCTGCGAGTCTAGTCACACAACCAAATGACGAATTTCGAGTGAGATAGAATCAACCAATAATTCAATAACGGTGCTATACTCTGCAATGTTATTGGTTGCACGACCAAGGCATACACCTCGTAAAGATACAAGTTCGTTTGTTGGGGCATAGATTGTCCAAGCAGTGGAAGCTAGGTTCTGAGTACTATGGCTAGCACCATCAGCAAAGCCAATATAGGGTAGTGAAGACTCCGACATCAGACAATCAAACACAACGTCACATAAGGGAAGAGACCAGATAACGTCAAAAGAAAACTAAAGTAACACACACAAAGTATGATACATAAAATACAAGTACTTGTGCACAAATGATTTATGCATAGTACTTCTTCAAGTACAACCCATTCCTGGGTTCACTCAAAGGGATACCATCGTAATCGACCAGCTTATACGCTCCTTTTTCCAAAACTCGGCGAACAATATAAGGACCTCGCCACATTGGTTCAAATTTCCCAGCTCCTAAAGCATCTCGATTCTGTTCGTAGAGAAGAACAAGATCACCTTCAGAGAAAACGTGAGGCTTGACATGCTTGTCATACTGTGCCTTGACACATTTCTTCTGGGATTCTATTACTAGAGTGGCGTCACATTGAGTTTCGTCTAATTGCATCAGGTACAATAGACATTCCTCTTCAGCAGAAGTATTGGGTAAGAGTTCGAAAGCTAGCTTCAAAGAAGGTATCTCACATTCTATAGGAAGAATAGATTCCACGCCATAGACCAATCGAAAAGGCGTAAACCCCGTAGCGGATTTAACAGATGTTTGGTATGCCCACAATACTGAAAACAACATCGTGTGCCAGCTTGTTTTATGAATTCCTATCATCTGTCGAAGCATAGTTATAAGAACTTTGTTGATTGCTTCAACCTGGCCATTAGCTTGCGGATAATAGGGTGTTGAGTTATCATGACGAAGACCCAACTTTTCCGTAAGTTCAGACATCATAAAATTCCTAAAATGACTACCGTGATCGGTAACGATAGCTTGAGGAACACAAAAAATGAGCTATGACACGGTTAAAAAGAAACAACGTTGCATTCTTTCCAGTATTATCGAATGTTGGCATCGCCTCTGCCCATTTTGTAAAGTAATCAACAGCTACAATGATGTAACCATGCCCCCCGGCCGAGTGAGGGTGACATGTCATGAAATTAATGCCCCATTTCGCAAAAGGACCAACTGAGACCATAGGATGAAGAGGAACAGGAAGTGACCGAATTTTCTGATTGTAGGTCTGGTAGGCATGGCATTTCTGAACAGCAGTAATGCAGTCGGTGAACAAGGAAGGCCAAAAATAACCTGTGCGTAAGATCTTCTAGGCAGTATCATACCTAGACATATGACCACCACATGCTCTGGAATGGCAATCATTCAGAGCTTTCTCGGCTTCGTCCAAAGTCAGACAACGTCGAAAAACAAAGTCAATACCTCGATGGTAAAGAGTATCGCCGAGAATAATATATTGACGAGCTTGATAATAGATGCAACGTCGTTCAGTACTGGACAAAGAAGGCCAAAAAGTCTGGGTTTGGCGATAGATAATGATATCCCCATACCAAAGATCATCAGTACTAATTAGGAAAAGAGACTCATCGGGTAATGAATCTACTGCTACATTCTCCGTGGCAGAGTGAGGAAAATCACCTATTAACTCAGTAAAAACTAAGGATTTCTTAGACGTGGCGCGATTGAATTCCAAGTCAAACTCCTGGAGTATGACAATCCATTTGGAGTATATTCCCCCTAGAAATTGACGTGTCAAAATGTGTTTCATAGGGTTGCAATGAGAAATCACTGTAGTTTTCCTGGAGAGAATATAATGTCGGAAGCGCTGAACAGCTTGAACGACAGCTAAGGCCAGTTTTTCAACATGTTGATACTTGATTTTAGTGGATGTGAGACTTCGACTCAAGTAATAAAAAACATGTTCGTCGCCCTTATCATCCTCTTGGACGAGAAACATGCCAATAATATACTTAGAGGTAGCAAGATAAAGAAAATAATCATGACTATAATCAGGAGGAAAGAGAAGCGGAGATCGTGTGAGGGACAACTTCAAAGCCTCGAAATCATTGTTGGCCACGGTATCCCATACGAACTCTGAATCTTTCTTTAGTAGCCGCGTAAAACCACGAGTGATCTTGGCGTAATTAGGGATGAAACGACGAAGAAAGTTTGCTTTCCCCTGCAAACTTTGCAACTGGCACAATCTAGAAGGAGGAGGGAGATTAAGAATCGCCTCAACCTTAAGAGGATCCACCCTGATCCCCTGACTTGAAATGATGAAACCTAGAAGACGGTCGGATTCTACGCAAAAAATGCATTTATGAGGATTTAAACGAATACGATAGAACCGACAATGAATGAAAATGGCTCGGAGATGAGTGGGGTGATCGACTCGGCGTAAAGAATGAGCTGGTAAATCATCCAAATAGGGTTTAACAATATGCTTTATATCATGAAAAGCATAATACATAGCACGTTGAAACGTCACGCCAACGTTCTTAAGACCGAATGGGAGTTTCCTATAGGAAAAAGTACCCCAAGGACATATAAAAGCAGTTTTATGTTGGTCCTCGGGAGCGATGTTAATTTGATTATAGCCGGAGAAACCATCCATGAGAGAGAAGATGTCACTTCCGGCACAATCATCAACAATCTGGTCGACGAAAGGGGTTGGAAAGTTGTCTTTTGGACAGGCTTTGTTAATATCCCTATAATCAACACATACACGAATACTGCATCCTTTCTTATCAATTGGAATGGGGTTAGAAACCCATTCTGTCAACGCCACCGGATAAATAAAGTCGGCTTTTAGAAGTTTTTCAACTTTGAGCTTGATAGCTGCTGCTTTACGTGGGTGAACTGGACGAAGGCGCTGTCGGACAGTTTTAGCTCCGAGATATGTCTTTATCTGATGTACAACAATTGCAGGGTCGATACCTGACATCTTTTCGTAGCTCCAAGCGAAGATGTCATGAAATTCTTTGAACAAAGACGTATAGGTGACAATTTCGTCAGGAGAACACGAAGCGCCAATATGAACATTTTCAACTATCCCAGGTTTAACAGATATGTCAATGGGAATCGTGGGAGAAATATTACTGAGGTTCCTTTCAGAAAACACATCGTGTGAATTCACAGGAAGCGTGGAAATGACAACAATGATCGACGGAGTCAAAATCCGTTGGTAGTTCTCTAGAGTGTGTTGTTCCAGAAAGAGTATGGAACGATGATGTCCATCGTCCCAAGGGGTGTCCTCCATGACGGAAATGATCATCTCGTCAGTGGGAAAGATAACACGGAAAGGATCGGGAGACAACTCATCAAGAGAGGGGGTAGAAGGTGTTGCTGATTGAATGACCTGATATGCAGATTCAACCGGACTTAATGGCATGACGTCGCTGAAACGAGTGTGATCTCCAAGGTCAGGGACAATCCAAGGGTCATGTGATGCAGGAAGTTTGTGAGGCACGATGGAGATCATGTTGATAGAAGCAACTGACGGGCGTGGAACATCAGGCGGAGGGATGGGGAAAGTACCCATTAAAGAAGAGTCATTTAAAAGGCCTACACCGACATTCTCGTAACCTGGCGGGGTTTTAGCTATAAACGACACGTTTCCAGTGCGAGTATCAGAATTGAAGAAGGCAAGTTGGTCAACCGTAACAACCTTTCCTTGATGAGGAAAACGTACTACCTAGAAAAGTGTTGACACTACCACACGCATGGAATCAATCCAGCTACGACCAAGCAGAAGATTATAATCAAGAGGAGCATCGAAGACTTCCACTTCAACTTGGACGGTCTTACCTTCTAATGTAACAGGAAATGATGGAAGAACATCGTAAGGCTTAAAACCAGAGCCATTGAAGGCTTTCAGAGTATTTTGTGATTCATTTAGAGGAGGAGAACCAATGGCTTTCCAACAAGCAAAAGACATTACACACGTAGAGGCACCCTCATCGATAACAATTCGACAAATATTCTTGTCAGAGACAATAACTGGTATTTGAAATGCGAGTTGGGGGGCCAATCTTGGAATGTGATCATCCAAGTCAAAGACTATTAAATTCATATCGGTTGGGTCAATCCCACCTATAGCTTTCAATAGTGCCTTCCATTGTGCAGGACAAGACTGAAGGACTTCAAGGGCTGACATCGCTGAAGGTGCCTGGGCCAGATCTTCCACAATATTGTAGTTCTGGGTTGCACGAGCATGAGGATTGAAAGCCGACTTTCTAACAACACCTTTGGGGGGTGGTCATAGAACTGTATCAGGGCTCGGTCGTTCAAGATGAAGAGGACCGTTGGTAGGTGGAGTCGGTGGAGAGGGTTGTACCAAAGCATGAGGTAAATCATCAACCTTCTCTTTAGACGGAGTATAATCTTTGGCTCTAGTCGTGAGTGAAATTTTGTTTGGCTTAGAATCACCAGTACACATCAAAACATATGATGTGGTAGAAGTAGATGGTTTGTCATGAATGACCAACTGAGCCTATTGTTGAGACGGGAAGGGTTGGGACAAGACTGCCAGGGTAAATGTTTTGAACGTTCCTTGAAGGAACTTAGTGACCTCGGCACGTCGTGGACAATCCTTCGTGTAGTGATCGTCACCACAGATAAGGAAAGGGTAGCGGGGTTTGCTCTTATCGCGATCTTCAACAGGGGTATTTTTAGGCTGCTCTGTTTGATTATTATTTTTTCTCTCCTTATTCTTGCCTCTCCCCTTTTTAGATTTATTTTTACCGGTCGGGGTGGATTGAACGACGTTCACCTCATAAGTTTTACCAGTAGGAGTGGTAGGAGATGGAGCATTTTTTCCATTAGAAGAAGCAGACTTAGGATTGGTGATTGAAATAGAATGTGATTGGGCTTGGGCCGTACCAATCACACCATCAGCTGCATGTGAGGAAACTGGAGTAGTTGAAGTGCTGGAAGTACCAGGACGAGGTAACTTAGGTAATAAATGATAAAGTGTTCCTGTTTGCAAATAAACGAGATCAAGATATTGAGCATGACTTATAGCCTGCTCTTCAGTGACAATGCCACCCATGGCAATGTCCTTACCAATTTCATTCACAAAGGATTTCGTAAACCATTCGGCCAGTAACTGATCGGGGAGTTCAAGTTTGATGAGACGTCGTCTCCTTCGCCACTCATGGATATGATCCGATATATGAGTGCCTTTAGTCTGTTTGAAAGAAGTCAAAATATCAGTCCCGGTATCATAACAGATCGGTAACTGGTAATGTGTAAGGAAATCCATAGCTAGGGTGTTGAAATCAGAGAAGAAACCTCGTGGCAATTCAATATACCACTTCGCAGCAGAACCAATAAGGGTTCGTTGAAAAAGACGTAGACGAATAGAGTCATCCATCAATGAGTTGGATGAACACCATAAGTGAAAAGTCATAACATGATTGTTCGGGTCCTCTCCCGCTTTGCCATCAAATTTAGGAATGTCTGATGGAAGCTTGGCTAGAATAACAGGCCATTGTGGAGAGTGACGAATAGGATCATTTAGAATCCTAGACAAATATGGCAAATACAAAGTAGAAAGAAAAGGTAACTATCGATTCACCTGTGGATACTGGTGACTTTGGGGTGGAAGCCCTGTTGGTAAACCAGTAGGACCGTACGCAGTCTATCCATAGTGGGAAGATCCTGGTTGATTCGGTGGTGGTTGGAGAGGATAGTAACTCCAAGGATTTTAACCTTGAGTTTGAGTAGGGACCTGAGGTGGAACATTCTGACCTTGACCCCAAATAGGATTGGGTACACCTAGATATGGTTGGCCTATAGTAGGGACATGTTTCTTCCCCCCAGCCGCTTGAGGAAGATTTTGTAGCATCTGATTCCAATACTGAGCTAAAGCTGCAGGTATATTTTGTCCAAAAGGTGGGGTTGGTCCCCCTATTGTCGGTGGAGTTCCAACCGGAAGTTGTGTGCCAATCGTAGGTTGTGTAGTAAGTGGATTATGTCCGGTAAGAGGAAATGGAATCGTACCACCTTGTCCACCAACGGGAATCTGCAAGTTAGGTGTAATAGACGGTATAGTGCCACTAGGATTAGGATTGCCAGGAGGAAATTGAGGGAGTGTCAGAATAAAACCGAGAATAGGATGCCTAGAAGGACCCCCAGGAGTACCAGATGGGGTTTGCGGAGGTGTTGGAACAAAAGCATTCAACAAAGCATTCAATGCATGGTATCCTGGTGGTAGTGTCGGAATGATATCAGGCATTCGATGGGTATTGATAGGAGCAATATTAGTTGTAGTAATCTCGGTTGGGATACTCGTAGTATTCGCGAGATGGGCCATCTCGTCAGGGAGAACAAAGTGATAAGTGGTAGGCACTGGTATAGTTTATGTTTCAAAAAACACCAGAGGGTTGATTTCATAGACTATAGGTGACTCATGACCAAAAAGGACCCTTCGAAAATTACCTGACCAAAAAGGATCTTGGCCTTCTTCTTCGGGAAAAGGCCCAACTGTTGATTCAGAAGATGTAACAACTGCTTCTTTGGAAGGATTTAATCACACAAAAGGTCATTCACCACGGTGAATGCGATAGTCCTCTCTAGTATTGGTAATTCGAAAAGGTTCTAGAGATTCAGTTGATTCCACTTGTGGTGTGGTGACAACTGGGACTTCACTTGTTTCCACGTGTGGTGGGGTAGCAACTAGGACGTCACTCTGGTGAGGAGAGCCCTCAGGTGTACTGGTAGGCAAGGGTTTAGAATCGTCCATATGCTCTGAAGATAAACCTTGCATTCTACGTGAATGACGTGGGGGAGCAATTGTAAACAAGTGACAAGCTCCGCGAAGAAATTCTTAGGGTCAACTTCGAGAAACAAACAACACACACTAGTAAACAAAATCTAGGAAGCAATCACCAGGCAAACCAGACCTTCTAATTTCGAAGCCACTAGTTGGTGATGAAATCCAACGTCGCAACAAAGAGATGAGAAGGGGCGGGGCTAGGATGGAAAAGTTACGCTGACGACCTGCTTAACGGACTTACACCCTGGTGCAAGCTCCCACACATAATCGTGGGTATACCCTCCAAGGAGCCC
>JZKD02S1933964.1:361883-380673 GCA_000966675.3 Picea glauca
CCCTCCACAGTCACCTTGGGTAAGAACCTAGAGAGATAGGCCACTAAGGTCACCACAAACAATAGTAAAGCCTGGGGGAACAATCGACAGTCCAATCCACACGCAAGGGCAGGGTATCTAGCCCGAAATCAACTCAAAATCTTCCACTCATCATTGTGGGTATACCTCCGAGTGACCCCCGTAATACGTGCAATCTCTACACTAATGTCAACAAATCAGGGTGAGTAACTATGCCAACATCAATGTGACCTAGTGCTTGACCCTTGTGTTAGAAGGGCTTCCCAGGAAAATATGTTGCAAATGGAATTTAACACTCCCTAACTCAAGATGCTATTGTGTTTTTTGAGCTTTTGGAGAGTGTATCTCTCTTCCTACTCCAAAGCACTAGCCTAGCTAAATGTTGGTGTAAAAGAGCCCTAGAAAAGAGTTACTAGATAAATTTTAAGATTACGCAGTGTTCTTAAGAGCTGTTGTTTACTCAAAGGTAATGGAAGTGAAACTTGTGTTGTATGACTCTGACCCGAGGATGCAAGGATGTGAATGAAATGTATCACTTTTCGTTCGATGAATCCTATGTATGGGAGAGAGAGAAAATTTTCCAAATCAACCCGTAACTACAATGCACAATTTCCTTTCAAATGTCAATGCAAACAATCATTTATCAAATGAAAATTCTCTGTGTCTCTTTTTTAATACTTCAACAATCTCAAAAAAATTTGATTTTCAATGTTTTGTAAATGACAAAAACAATTTGATGAAAGAAAACTTTGTGTTCACTTTTCAAAAAGAACTCTCACTATACCAAAGAGAGATGAGAAAATCAAATCATAAAGAATCAATCAATATCAACCCAATCAACTCTTTCAATGAAAGAAAAAATAAAAAACAAACCAATTAGTCTTCTCAATGCAAACGAAAATGGTCTTTCAAACCAAGAAGCAAATGAGAAAAACCAAGTACTCAACTTTCAACCAATCACTGGTTCTCAACCAATCAAACACACTCAGAATCTGAAGTCAGAGAGAATGGTTTTTCCAAGAAGAGTCAAGAAACGAAAGTCAAGACACAAAGGACAAGAAAAACCTTGAAACCCTAAAACTGTTCACGCATGCAAACTAAAGCAATAAATACATCAATCAGAGGTCCAAGAAACCCATAAGAGGTAATTCAACTGATCAAAGCAGTTAGAAAGACCAAAACTTAATTTTGAAATTTTGAAAAAACGTGTTCACAGGTAAGCACTATTACACAGTGCGAGAATATATGATTCTCGCAGGTGACCTTTTAGCAAGGTGCGAGAACCTCGCACTGAACCCTATAAGCAGGGTGCGAACCTTACCAGTTCTCGCAGGCTACAATGAAGTGCAGTGCGAGAAGTCCTGAACATATCAAAAAAATTGAAAAATGAAGTAAAATTCAACAAAGCTTCTGGACTCAGAAGGTCTATCAGGGTATCCTGAAGACTCAGAGACTGATAGGACAGGAGAAAAATGAAACCAGAGCAAATGGCCATAGAAAAACACAAAAATCCACAAATAAAATGGGATTGTTCCCCAGTGGAGTCACCAATTTTGTTATTGGATAAATCCGTAAGTGCGGACACAAACCGATCTCCCTAGATCCACCTGGATCTAGAAGAAAGCAAGACAGAATGATACTCTTTCCCTATATTTTAACTATTGAATGTAATAGGAGGTTCGATTAAAGAACATACCTTACAATCGCTTCCTTTGATCTTTGTTGCTCCTGCTTCTCTCCAGTTCTCTCGTACAGTCAAGATCAAAACAATACAAACCAACCGAAGTGAAGAAAGCACAATCTATTCAACAGTCTATCTATGTATATGATCAAGGAGTTATACAATAAAGTAAAACTAACTTTATGGGAAAGGGACACATTACTGTATCATATTGATGGAAAGTAAAAATTACAACCTGAGCCTTGATGTTGCAAACTTTCTTTCGATGACCCTTAGCTCTGACACACACACTTTCTCACTTGCATGAAGAAGATCCACCACCTTTGATGACCTTGCTGGAGTTATCTAGCTGCTGTAGCTTCAATCCTTCACACAATCTTTCACTAATTCTCCAATGAATATCTTGCTTGTTTGCTTTCTAACCTTTTCCATGAGAATTCCCTCAATATATAAGAGAGAATGAATTAGTTACTTGGATAAGAATGATCCAAAAATATCAGGAAATACAGTACTTAGGTAACCATTCGAATGCCATCTCATCCTTCTAGAAGATTCCCTTCTAGAAGCTTAGAGAATTCCTCTTTTTCCCTTCTTTAGAAAGTGTTCGCACCCTAGCAGTTATACACAGTGCGAACTTCTCGCACCCTGGCTTAAGGTAGCCTGCGAGAATCATACATTCTCACAGGCAACTATACTAGCAGCCTGCGAACCTTCTTCAAAAATGATATTTTTGGAAAGAGAAGAAAGTAACTTTTCTCAGGAGAAAGTTCTAATGAAGATCCTGAGTGCACCATAATCAATACATCATCATGACGACCAAAATTATGGGTAACAAGGGCTCTTATGGAAGTCACACCACTTCTTGGTATCTTTCTTTGTCCTTCTGGTGTCCTTATTTTCTTACAGCTTGGACTAGTTGTCCTAATACTATCCATATTTTCTCTGTCCTTTGTTCTGTGGGTTAGGGCCACCCTTTCCTAGATTTTGTTGTGAGGGGTTCCCAGGCCCAAATTTCTGCGTCTTTTGTTTGAGCTTATTCTTGATTTTGACGACATATCAGTAGGCCATGCCCAAGGATGAGATGTCCAGAAATTCCATTTTTTTCTGGATGTATCTATGTAGAGAACCCTGATACTTGAGCACTAGATGTCGCTCAAAATATTTGATACCCAACTTGGTGCGAAAGGTATGAAATAAATTTGTGAAATCTGGCACTGCTTGGTCTCTTTCTTGCCGCAATGTGGTCCATTTGGTATACATGTCGTCATAACTTTCGACATGGTGGCATTGTTACTTAATAGAATCCCTGAAAGATTCCCACGTGGTCGTGACTATAAATAATCAGGGTTCCTCTCTTTCCTTTTTCTCATAGAAAGTTTCCCACCAATCTTTGACATGGGGAATGGCTTTGAGGAGTGCAAAAGTAATCTTTTCTCTATTCAAAAAGTTATGGGCAGAAAAATACCCTTCTAGTAGATTCAACCACTTGTCTACAAAATATGCATCTATCTTACCTTCAAATATAGGAATATCAAAGTTTATTTGTACCTTGAAGGGGGCGACGCCTCCGCCTAAGGAAGATGCGTCACCTGTTGGTAGCTATCAAAGGATTTGCATGAAACTATCCATCATCTCTATCCTTTTTTGCATGAGGGCTTCCTCAATCAAATTTTTGAAAGGATATCCTGTCCCATCATATTTCTTTTCTCTTTCCATGAGAGTTCAATTGGGAATGTGAGAGATTTTTTCCTCAGGAGAAACAAGATCGAGACCCAACTCTTTGTATTCTGACTTCGTTGGGTACATGCATTAAGACAACAAGGAGCATACCCCTTTGATACCACTGATCTGGATTTTATGATCAGAATGAAAAGAATAGATTATTAATAGGTTCTTAACACAAAATAACATAGATACAGTAAAACTGGTTTTCTATTCAATAAGGAAATAAGATGAAACTGTAAAATGCAGCGGAAATAAGCTTGTTGAAATGGTGACGGCTTATCTCTGAGAAGAGATGTGACAGTTGCGCTCATTCACAAGAAGATGATTAAAATGAGGCTCTGAAGGCATTTTTACAATAAACAAGAATTCAAAAAAACTCTCTACATCCAGAAACCTAACCCTATGAGATAAAGTGTCAAAATTCATGTGGGCCCCATCTAGGTAAGTTAGTACATCAACTTCCCAGGGTCATAACGTTTCAATACAATCTCCATTTTAGGCGTATGATAGACCGTTGGAAAGGTATTTTCAAGGAGATTCATTTTGGAAACTCAATCATGAATTTGGATGTCATTGAGATTCTTGATCCTAAAAAAACCTTCATTCAGGCCCTCAAAATGGCCCCAGAAGTTAAAACTGCTAAAAATAGTAAATTGCCAAAATTGTCAGAAAACTTTTTTGAACCAGTTGGAAAAGGTGGGTGGACACAGATATACACCTGGATCAATCCTCCCTCCTTAGGAAGAAATGGTCTCCATTGAGTTGAGTTCCCCCATTATATGAGGAACTTTCTACTGAATTTGGCCCCGGGTGAGCCACTTGCCTTGGTTCAGGAGTTTCCCTACTTTGATGACTCGATAAAGATGGATCCTTTGTTGTCGAGTTCCCTTGATTTGTGTGTCCACAATTTGATCATTGGATTCATGTTTTATGCATTTGAGGTTGAGCTCTATTGGTGTCATTTCTTCTGCTACGTCTGATGTTTCCAATAATGGTGGGAAATAAGGGTGAAGGAGATCCACGTTGAACAATGGGTGTCAGCCAAGGAAAGGAGGAATGTTGAGGTAAAAATCATTATCCCCCATGGCCTTGGTGATCGTGTGCGGCCCGTAATGGAGAGGGATAAGCTTACGATGGGGTCCTGTAATGCGTTCTTTCTGCAAGTGCAACCAAACTTTTTCGCCCACCTGAAACTTATGTGGCACCCGATGTTGATCATGGCGTTGCTTGTATTTGTCATTGAGATTTTATAGGATATCCTAAAAATATTGGAGGATATATTGGATCCTCTCAATGAACTGAGTGGCTTTGTTAGCTTCAATTGGAGCAGGAGATGAGTCGGTCGAGGTGACCACAAGGGGAACTGCAACATCTATGGGACCCAATGGTTGGAATCCCAACCTCACCTGAAAGGGGTTGTGGCCGATTGAGCTGGGCAGGGCTCGGTTGTAGTTATGTTGAACATAGGTAAGGCTCTCATCCCATGTGAAAGGGTGCTTTGAATTATACATGAAAAGGATATGCACAATCATTTGATTTACGACCTCGGTTTGGCCATCTGTCTGGGGGTGGAAGGCCGTGGATTTGGGGAGCTTAGTGTCCAGCAGTGATCAAAGGCTTGACTAGAATGTGCTGAGAAATATATTGTCTCAATATGAGACAATGGTTTGTGAGATTCAAAAATGTACCCAGACTCATTCAAAAAATATCTTGGCAGTGGCCTCTACTGTCATGTTCTTCTTGCAGGCAATTGAAATCACTGTCTTAGAAAAGCGATCAACAACCAAAAAAACATAGTCATTTCCCCACTTGTTGGATAGGAGGCCCGAAATTTAGTCCATTGAGATGGATTCCCATGGACTGTCAAGAGTAGTAAGAGGGGTGTACACGCCCTATTTCTTAGTGGTTATTTTGGCAATAGCGCAAGCAGTGAAGGACCTGATATACTTGTCGACCTCCTGCTGAAGTTTCGGCCAGTAGAAATGTTTCTCTAGCATCTCCACTGTCTTTTCGACACTGAAGTGCCCTACCACCTGACTGTAGTGGGCTTCCCATATCATCTTAACTCACTCACTTGATGGAACATTAATATGGCCCAAATGACACAACAACCATTCCTAAAGATGTAAATTATCGAAAACTGTGTTTGCACCCAACATTTGGTAGTTGGTGGCGAAGTATGGGTCTGTCTCATAGATTTGGGGCCATCCATGGGTCTCATGGATGCAGGAGTATAGCACCATGGTGAGTGTCGCGACTGGCGGTTTGCTAAGGAAATTAGCGACACGATTGGTGCTTCTTATTTTATACTTGATGTTGAGGTGGAATTGTTGCAAGTATCTAGACCACTTTTGATGGCGATCATTCTACAATTTTCCTTGAGTCTGCATGAACTACAGTGGCTTATGATTAGTGTGGATGATTGTCTCCTTCCCAAGAATGTAATGTCTCCACTGGCAGGAGGCTTGCACAATGGACTAAATTTCTTTTTCATAATTAGGGTACTTATGGACAACATCTTATAGTGTCTCACTATGATAGGCCACGGGGTGGCTGTGCTGAGTGAGAATGACACCTACCGCATAGTTTGAAGCATCTGTCTCGATCTCAAAGGGTTGTTGCAGGTATGGTAGTGAAATTATTGGGGTTGAGCATTTTTCAAACCAAAGGGCATGACCAACGATTCAAAAAGGCCTTCCTTGGACTTGAAGGTAGTTTTTTATACATCTATCTGTTCTATCGGGACCTGGTGGTAGCCAGACTCCAGATCAATATTACTGAAGTATTTGGCCTGCGTGAGTTGATCAAGGAGGTTGTTGATTCAAGGAATCAGGTATCATTTTCTGACTGTGATTTTATTTAGAGCCCAATAATCAATGCAGAGTCGCCATGTTCCATCTTTCTTCTGTACCAGTACGATTGGGATCCTGCAAGGTGATGAGATTGGATGGATGTGCCCCCTATGGAGAAAATCTTAGATCTGTCGCTTGATCTCCTCATTATCTAATAGAGAGCGACAATAGACTGGCCCATTGGGAAACAATACGTCAGGGGTCATATCGATGGGGTGCTGGACCTAGCAGTGAAGAGGTACCCTGGTAGGTGAGAAGAAGATATCTGAGCATTCTTCCACGACCTTATCTACTTGCTTCTGTTGTGTGGAGAGGTCGGTCGTAGAGACCCTAGATGTGGCTATGATATTTCTCTTACTCTAAGAGTGAATCACGAAAAATACAAACTTCCTCGTTTGAGAGATGACCTTCCTGCATTGCTTAGCTGAGATCAAGGAAATAGTACTAGGTCGGACTGCCTCTGGTATCCTGTACAATTTCCTGCTCAAAGTAATAATAACACTATGAGGCCTAGACTTATATACAAAATGACATTTCCATAAATAAGGTTGGCCCAAAAGAACATCACAAAATTTGAGAGGAGCAACATCACACAACACCTCATCTTTGAAGGGATTGATGTCATGCGCTAGTCGACATTGTTGGCTGACGCGAAGATCGCTTCCTTAGCGGAGCCATCCAATGGTGTAGGGTTGTGGGTGCGGAGTTGTTGGTAGGGCCAACCGCTTGATGACCTCTGCTGAGACGAGGTTATTTTGGCTACCACTATCAACGATATAGTGCAACGAGGTGACTTTTACCCACATCTGTGAATGGAAGAGGCGTTCTCCTTCTTTTGGCGCATCTGGTTCACCAGGATAGAGATTGGTGGTAGCAACGGTGGCACTGGGTTCTGCGTCAATGATCCATCTTCCTCTTTCTGGTTCTGGCTCAGAGTCTAAACCTGCATTTGATTTAGAGGCTTTCACTTCGGCCACCAGCGGCTTCTTTGAGCAACAGTCAACAATGTTATGACAAGGGCTCTTATGGAATTCGCACCACTTCTCGGTATATTTCTTTGTATTTCCGGTGTCCTTCTTTTCTTTTTTCTTGGACTGGTTGTCTTGATACTCTCCATCTTTGCTCTGTCCTTTTCTCTGTGGGTTAGGGATGCCATTTCCTAGATTTTTTTGTGAGGGGTTCACAGGCCCAAATTTCCGTGTCTTTTGTTTGAGCTTCTTCTCGATTTTTACGACATATCGGTAGGCCACGACCAAGGATGAGATGTCCAGAAATTCCATTCTGGTATGGATGTATATATGCAGAGCATCGCGATACTTGAGAGCCAGATGTCACTCCGAATCTTTGATAATCAGCTTGGTGCGCAAAGTATGAAAGATATTTGTGAAATCTGGCACTGCTTTGTCTCTTTATTGTCGCAGTGTGGTCCATTTGGTATACAAGTCGTCATAAATTCCAACAGGGTAGTATTTTTCCTTAATAACATCATTGAAGGATTCCCAGGTGGTCATGACTATAAATAATGAGGGTTTATCTGTTTCCTTTTTCTCACAGAAATTTTCCCACCAATCTTTGACATGGGGAATGACTTTGAGGAGCACAAAATTAATCTTTTCTCTGTTCGAAAAGTTATGGACAGAAAAATACCATTCTAGTAGATTCAACCACTTGTCTATAGCATCTTCGCCCATATGACCTTCAAATATAATAATATCAAAGTTCATTTGTACCTTGAAGGGGGAAACACCTCCACTTGAAGAAGATGCGTCGCTTGTTGGTAGACGCCAAAGGATTTGTGCGAAACTACCCATCATCTCATTCCTTTGTTGCATGAGGGATTATTCAATAAATAGTTTGAAAGGATCTCCTGTCCTGTCATATTTCTTTTCTCCTTCTATGAGAGGTCTCTTGGGCATGCAAGATCTTTTTTCCTCAAGAGAAGCAAGCTCGAGACCCAACTCTTTGTATTCTGACCTAGTTGGGGATATGCATTAAGACGACAAGGAGAAGACCCCTCTGATACCAGTGATCTGGATTTTATGAGCATAACAAAATGACTACAGATTATTAATAGGTGCTTAACACAAAATAACAGAGATACGGTAAAACTGGTTTTCTATTAAATAAGGAGATAAGCTGAAACTGTAAAATGCAGCGGAAACAAGCTTATTGGAATGGTGGCGGCTTATCTCTGAGAAAAGATGTGACGGCTGCGCTCATTCGCAAGAAGATGATTAAAATGAGGCTTTGAAGGCCTTTTTACAATAAAAAGGAATGCCAAAAAACCATATACATCCAAAAACCTAACCCTAGGAGATGAAGCGCCAAAAATCATGTGGGCCCCGTATGGGTAAGTTAGTACATCAACTTCCCGGGGTCATAACTTTTGCATACGATCTCCGTTTTAGACATATGATAGCCCGTTGGAAAGGTATCATCTAGGAGATTCATTTTGGGGGCTCAATCATGCCTTTGGATATCATTTAGAATCTCTTTCCCGAAAAACCTTCATTTAGGCCCTCAAAATAGCCCGAGAAGTTAAAACTGTTAAAAATAGTAAATTACCAAAATTGCCAAAAAACTGTTTTGAGCCAGTTGGGAAAGGTGGGTAGCCATCGATATCCACATGGGTCATTCCTTCTTTAGTTACTTCCATTCATTTCAATACAAGTGTTTCTAATTTATAATACTGGGGGATGAAATTCAAAATTGATTTGATTATGTAGAATGGTTGCTACCTTATGTGGCATTTTGTCGTTCCTGATAACTAATTAAAATTTTCCAAATATAAAATGAGAAAACGGGGGATGGAGTCCTGCTTACAGGAATATCAACATGCCTAACTCACCAATAGAGCGTGGAATCACTCCTTTCAATGAATTGCTTGAAATATCCCTACAGAAACCACCCATGCTCATTTTTCTTCGTTTATGGACATTACACCCATCGAGGAACTATGCTAAGGCATATGAAAATGACTCTAGATCGCTTACCAACTCGCTCAAGTAGAGCCCTAAGAAACTGAGTCTAATCTATCTGTTGAATGTTATGTACATATTCTTCAAATGAAATTTATTGAAAAATATAAAAATAAACTAAATGCAAGCCCAAAAATCAGAAGGGGTAGTGGCTGATAGCAGGCCCATCTTTTTAGCAGAAAATCTCCTACGTATTTAACAAGTTTCGACCTTGTACACTATTGAAAACATAAGCAAATCAAGACAGGAAAATGGGGTGTTTCTCACAATGCTCTCAACTCTGTGCAATTATCGATCTCTGGAGGGATGTGTCCATGCAACCTGTTCTCGTGAAGAGCTCTGCGGACCCACAATACCCATTATTTCCTAAACAGAAAATTTTTCATAACTCAAGGGAATTCTGAATAGCCCAAAATGTAAACAATTTCCAATGCAGAGGTAGAATCAGGACATACAAGTTGTGCTTTATTTTTTGAAATGGGTAAATCTCTACAAAAGTATCTAGTGATTTCATTATACAAGTAAATGGTGTGAAGTATTTTTTACAGAAGGTAAGCATGTCATCTTTCACTTCGCTCTTTATATTTTTTGCTAGTTCTGTAATTAGGCATAATTGTAGCCAATGGTATAAATTGCAACCTATCTTAGACAAAATGTTGTGTTTGCATTTGCAGTTTCCTCTGCTTTCAAAGTGTGGCCTATTACAGAGGTTAGATGCAGAAGATTGTGATTTTGAAAAGGATATAATTGAGCTTCAGGATTTACCAGGGGGTTAGATGCATTTGAATTATCTCAATGACAACTATCATCAAGGAATGATTCAAAGATGAGAGTGCTTTCTTCTTGCTCATATGCTCAATTCATCAAATAGAGAAGATGCAAGAAATGAATAGTATGTTCAAGAGCAAAGCAAATCAATCAACCTCTCTTATGAAGAGATTGTGCATTTATGGAAGGTGGTGAGGCGGTGAATGATAAAGAGATTGCACATCTATGGAAGGTGGTGAGGCCGTGAATGACTGTGATATTGTAGATTTATGGAAAGTGATGAGTAACCAAGTCGATTGTCAATATATTTATGGACCTACCATAGGTGGTGCTTGGGTTTGATAGTCGATCGCAGTCATAGTCAAAAGAGCTTCAATAAACTTAAGATTATCTCAGTTGGAAGAAAATGCATTGTGTGAGAAGTTATAATAGACTCTCAAAACTTAGGTTAATAGAAGATTGAAAAAATACATTGTGTCACAAATTGCAATAAGAGTTCAAAGTTGATAGCCAATTGTATGTGGATAAAAAATAATTTAAATATTATAAAAAATAAAAAAAATCTACTATGTACTACTTTGGAAAGGAAAAAAATAATTAGTCAAAGACAAACTAATATCAAGTCAACATTGAAACAAACACTATAATCCTGACCTTCAACAGGGACTAATAAGATCATAAATAAATTTACATGTTTCCTCTTTTCTTTTCTTAAAGAGGACAAAGCTTTTATAAAGTGAAATAGTTTTGTTTATTTGAATTTGTGTTTTGCATGGTTAAAATTGTGAACAGTTTGTTTATAAAAGACCTTGACAAAACTAAAAAAAAATGCTCCTATATGCACATTTAGAATGTTGGCTATAATGTAAATATGGCTATTTGGCACATTGCAAAATCCGCTATCTTTTTGTGCTCCTTCAATGATTTTGCATATCTCATTGAATTCGTATGTCTTATTCAAATGCTTGTAAAAACTTTAAGTATTGAGCGAATTATTTTTTCCCTGACTATTTGTAAAAATAGTTCTCATCGTCCTCAATGGTTATCCATTTTCAACATTAATTTGAAGTTTTATTTCTAAATGTAAACCAATAATGTTCTCTTTCACATAAAAGCAAAAAAATCTATTTTATTGTTTTTTAATTTTTTTATTTAAATATGAGAAAAAAATACAAGTAATTTTTTTCCTTAATTAAAATATGAAAAGTTCAAACTTTGATACATATTATTTTGTTATACTCCAAACTCTATAAAATATTCAATATTTTAAAAAATCGTGCAATTATAATTGTTTTATTTTTAAAGTAATATAATATAATTATTGAAACTTTAATAATATAAAAAAATTAAAGATTAGATTTCATATTAATTTTAACTAAAATATATCAATTAAAAATTATTTTTGGACAAAATATGTGTTCCTTGTGAAAAAATAAGGTAGAATTCATTTCTCACTTATTCATTTCCCAAAGGTCATGAAGATAATGCAATCCGAGCTTAAACCCATGAAGAGGACCAACCTCGAAGATTGCTTAAAGGATTGGCTTGTGGATAAAGTTGTTAAAAATTTCCAAGGTATGTCAAGATTCTTGGTTTCTAGTATACGGTGGGCTCGAAATTCCAGTATTTTCCAATATTTAACCATTCCTCCCAAAGTAATAGTTGGTACAATACTGAGACTATCCAATGAGTTTATGTTGGACCTGAAAGCCAAAGACCCAAGGCTCCCATCTATGTCGGTGGTGGACTTTGAAGTCCCATGGGGCTTCTTCGAAACGGCGTGCCAATGTTGTAACATCCCCATTTTTAGTTCTCGCAAATTATAATGTAATTGTATAAATGAGAATTAGGTTGGTAAACCAATATGATTGGGGCAAAGAGCCCATATCGATTAATATGGCCGAGGGACAAATTGTATATTATGAACATTGAAATAATTAATAAAAGTAGTAGTCACTTGGTACGATACGAGAGGGATGAAAATGATGGGGGGCTATGATTTCATAAGAGAGAAGGGTCCAATGGGGATTTTATTCATGGGTATTAATCCAACCCACATTCTTGAATTATTATCATTGTGTAAACCTTCTATTTGTTGTTTAGAGTTCCCAAGCCAATCATTTATTTCATATAAGAAGGTGGGTGTGAGGAGTCACATCCCATAGTAATTAGGGAGCATGGGGATAAAGTACAATAAACATTGGGAAGAGTGAGTAATCAACTGACTTGTGGAAAATGAAATCCATATGGCTAAGGAAGACAATTTTTGCATGTAGACTTTGGGTAACAAGAGGGGAGCTAAGTGTTGGGAAGAGCACTAGCCATGTTGTGCTTGAAGGAAACCATGTTTGGGTTGTGTATTATGATGGAAATGAGTCCCATGTGCGAATAAAACATGTTGTAAGCTTATAGTGCATTTTTCTATTGAGGAAATGGATCAAGAGCCTTGTGAACGTTGTTGTGAATACTCCTGGAGAAACTGAGAGTTCCTGAAGTTCCCAACTGAGAGATTCTTTGCCAACCAAGTGCACTAGAAGCCTTGATAAACAAATGATACATCGCGAGGGACTATGAACAGTGAAGGGGGTACATTCCTTGGGTTGTGCAACTTGTGAGGAAGAGAGAGATGGTGGATTGGAACTATTGTAGGAGTAGAACTTGGGTTTTGGGTTGATGAGTGTGAATATTGGAAAACCATAGGGCCAGATCTCCTTGTGGACTCATAGCCTCAACTCGGTGGTAGCCTACTATTGAGAGAAAATGAACAATGACACTTATGGTCGGGAGGTTCATCTTTCATATGTAGCCAGTTGGTTATTTATATAATAAACAAATAAGTGTTTTGTTGTTTTTATTATGAATATTTTGTTGTGTAAATGAAATTTGCATGTTGTGTGTGTTCGCTGGTTTAACTGATCAGTTGTATTCATGTTTTAATATTGTTGTTAGATGCATGTTAAATTATGGGTCGATTTCCCCTTACCTTATTTTTATATGTATGGGGGCATTTGTAGATTTGTTTTTAAGCAAGCTAAAACATTTTCCGTAGTGACAGACTCAACTAGGGTGTTGGATACGTTACAAACACCATCCCCTAGTGTGTGGAGTCAAGATAGTCATCTTATTGAGTCATAATCATTATATTCATATCCAATATCCACTTGGAAATGACACAAACAAACAATAGGGTAGAATTTATCGCTCGAAGGACTCGGAATTTTTTTGAAATCCCTGTAAGTTAATGTAAAACGGGAAAGTTGGATGTATAGTCAATATATAGTCAGTACAAATGTAAGAACAATAATGATAGGAATTATAGACAATCGTTCTAAATAATCAAATTTCAATGTTGAAAGTTTTTTGGTTTGTGGCTTTTAGTATATACAACCAGATGTATAGATAAGAAGGTATAGTCACAAACATGCTGAAACGGTCTCATATTTTAAACAAAAACATGTATATTTCTCTATGAAATATAGATAATTATTTCAAAAGAAAAATCAAAATAAAAGTATCGAATAATAAAATATGTTCTTATTTTTATTTTTTTTCTAAATCACAATATAAAACAAGTTAGATTTTTCCACGTGGTGATGTTATTTTTCTTTTCTATGGTGATGTTATTTTTCTTTTCTATGGTGATGTTATTTTTCTTTTCTATAAACTATAACAGAATGCGTTACATAATGTACCTCCCTGAGAACACTTCCTCGAGAAAGAATTTTGAGGATATTTTAAATTTGTTTAACTTTTCAATAATTTTATTATCATAACCCTTTTATGAATTTCATTATTATAATATAATATTTATAATGTTTTATAATTTCATTATTATAATATAATATTTATACTCAAAAAGATATCATTTAGAACTTTAACTTAACAATCATTTTATCATGCCATTGCTATTTCCTTTTTAACAAAGGGAATGGTTGGATTTCATTATAGCTTTACTTGCTTTGCATAACATAACTTCTTGCTTTGGAAAAGATTACTTTAAGTTTACTCACATCATTGTTCTCTTCACGTCTTAATACTTTTGCTATTATCTTTCTTCTCAAGAATGTTAAGGGCTCCTCTAGAACACTCTCTATATAATGCATTTGCCTTCAGCGTCTTTTCTCAGTGATTTGTGGTTTCCTCCCTTTGTCATATTTGTATTTGTGCCACTTCTTTGATTTCATCGGTTAACATTTGCATCGAGACTTGAGACATGGAAAAACCTTAATCTTACATGTTTATGAGAGTAGTGTTAAATTCTAGGTTGTTAGGAAAGGAAGAGTTCGATTCTTATTGTATTAATTATTGTTTTATACAAGAATATAAAAAGGGAGTGAGATATTGAAGAAAAATAGAGGAAGTAAACGACTTTGTAGCAACCATATTGACCATAGTGTCCATGGTAACTCCATAGTGATTTCATCTTTCTTTGTATTTGCATTTGATAACTAATAAGAAAAGAGCAAGGCATACTCCTCACCTTTTGGTTGGGATTTTCCTATATTGGATTTTCCCTGGATACATCTTGTGATCATTGTGTGGATGGTGTATTCTTTTTTTTTTTTATCTTCTTTCACTTCAATCTCAATGTATTTCAATGTTTTGTGTGCTAAGCTAATAATATTTAATCTTAATCCCAAGTAAAATATTGCATACCAAGAGTTTGCATAAACTTGTAAGGTTTGTTGTGACAAATTGTTCGAGTGAAATATTGATATGTAAACTGTCGTGGATATTCCACTAGAACAATTCATCACAAAAGATCTTGTAATATTCTAAAATCTTAGATTATGCAAATTATTTTCTTAGATCCCAGATTAATTATTATTAGTTTAGTGATTAAATTTATGAAATAACTAAAATCAAAATGAAAGAACAAACAAATAAACACACAATCCACACCATTGAACACAATATGTGTCTTGGAAAAATTGATACGAGAGAAAACCCAACTAGAAGGTGAGGCCTCTGCTCTGCTCTCTTTTCTTCATTTATGAAAATGAAAATACAAATAAAGGGACACTCATTGTGGAGTTTCCTATGACGTTGTGGCCTGAATGATTGCTACACAATCTATGCCATCCTTTGTTACGTTCTCAAATCCCACTCCTAGATGCTCTGCTCATCTATGGAACAAGTACAATGCTAAATAATGAAAACCCCTCTCTTTCTAGTAGCTCAATATTTAACATAGCCTGATAGCCATCTAGGGTTAGGGTTTTTGTATCCTCAACCCTCAATTAATGATAAGGTTTTGGACCTTCTAGAATTGTTTTGAAATTCCACACATGGATAGCCTCACATGTGTGAGTAATGGGGGCTACTGCTAGCATCCACTCGTATGATGGTGGTCAACAAGGTATGTTAAATTGTGGGAGGCATCCCTTCCACATACTTAGATTGAGGTGACTTTCACACCGCTAGAAAGGTATCAATGTGTAGAACAATGTCAAAGGCTTGGGAGCCTTGCTCACAAATTTTTTACCTCAAAAATGTTGTTTGATGCCTCAAAATGGCTCTGGAAGGTTCTAGACCCCAAATCTACAAACGGGGACCCACCAATAAAATGGGCCCTACAAGACAATTCCTCCAATTTTTCCACACAGAAAGTACCAAGATAAATGACAAATTATGTAATGATCCAATATGGGTCATACCTACCCATTTTGTGAGGCTTTTGGTCCCTAAAATATTTTATTCAATGAGTTGAGGAAATATTTCCTCTACCTTCTCTCTGGAGTACCTTTTTTCCTTTCCTGGAAGTTTTTCTCAACCTAATATCCCAAAGGTCATATTGCCCATATTCAATAGTTCTAGACTTCTTCTACAAAACTGTATCTTTTTCCAACTTTGCATGATCTTCTAGTACTAAGTTTTCTATGGTAGGTAGGACCTGCTCCTCAGTTTCCTGATCCAAAATGGAAGGATCATAGAGTTTTATATTATCCACATCCACTACTGAGTAAATGCACATATATGGGGGTGGAGTGAGTCAATATGAATTATCACCCACCTTCTCCAATACTTCAAAATGACCATACTACAGAGCCTTGATCTTCTTACTAGGACCATATAGTCTTTCATTGTTAAGCTATAGCCAAATTATGTCTCCCACTTTGAATGATTCCTCATTTTTTTGATGATCATCTCTATCCTTGTATCTCTCCTGTGATTTCTTCAATGTCTCTTCTACTTGCAAATGGACCTGCCTTTGTTTTTCAACAAATTTATCCACTTTCATTTCTTCTCTTTTGATGTCTTCCCTCATTCCACCTTGATGTCCATAGACAACATCAAAGGGTGAAGGTGGTAAATAGACAAAGCAATTTTCAAAAGGGGACTTACTAGTATAAGTATGAATTGCTCCGTTATAATAGTGTTGATTGTAGATTGGATTTTCATCCTAGGTATTTAGATGCTACTGATTGTAACCCCTCAAAATTTGAACGAAACACATGTTGATTACTTCTCTCTACCCATCTATCTATGGATGGAAAATTGTAGATACCTTCAACTTAGTATCCATATTATCCCAAAGTGTATTCCAAAAGCCAGTGAGAAATATGGTATCCCTATCTAAGATGATTCTCCTTGGTATCCCAAAGTTCATCCAGACATGTTAATAAACATGATTGTTTATTCTTGTCCCTTGATAGTCTATTAACAAGGCATGAAAATGCACATCTTGCTGAAACTGTCAAACACCACAAATAAATAGTCATGTCCCTTCCTGTTTGTTTGAAAACCACCCACAAATTCCATGGAAATGCTTTCCCAAGGTCGATTGGGTATATTTAAAGGATGGTATAAGCATTGTTTTATATTACTTAGCTTGTTGGTATAACAAAGCATGCATCCTATCATATAATGTGCTACATATTCTTTCATTTAGGGCCAATAGCCATACCTTTGTAAGTTAGAAACCATCTTCATTTAGGTGTGAGCCTCTATGATAAGTTTCAATATTTCACCTTTAGGAACATAGAGCTTTTCTATCTTGTAGAGAAATCCATTCTGGAGATGATAGTTAGTATTATTCTCACCTTCTTCTATATGAATTGTTCCCCGTGGCTATTAAAAAACCTCATTAAAGTCCACATCTTCTATGTATGACTCTTTGTATGCATCATGGGTGAAAGGATCCATGTTCACAAGAGTTACAAAAGATATGATCTTTGATTTGGGTGGTCTTGAAAGTATGTCCAACAAATTATTAGTGTTTCCCTTGTCATACTTGATGACTAGATGAAATTGTTGAAAAAAACTCATCCACTTGTAATGTTTGGTATTTTGAAGCTTACTCTAAGCCTTCAAATACCATAGTGGTTGGAGATTACTGTGGATAATGGTTTCCTTTGACATTAGATAGTGCTTCCACTTCTCAACATATTGAACATAAGACATAGAGTTATTTTTCAGAAGTAGGGTAGTTTAAGACTCCCCCATGAAACATCTCATAATGATAGCATACTGACTTACCTCCTTACATCAAAACTGCCCCCATAACATACCCATTTTCATTTGTCTCCACTTCGAAAGTATTTTGCAAGTTAGGTAATGAGATAAATAGTTCTTGACTAATATTTCACTTCATCTTATCAAAAAAATTCTATTAATTATTTCATGATTGGGAATTCATACCATTAGCTATTATAGCATGGACTGGTGCAACTACCACTAAAAAGGATGATATGAAATTTCTTAGGTACTTTGATTCCCCAACAAAGATCCTAATTTCAGTGACATTAGTAGGAACTAGCCACTTCATTATGACTTCCATCTTTGCAAGATTTATCCTGAGTTCCCCTCCACTGATCACGTACGCAAAATACACCAATGACTGCTAAGAAAACTCATATTTATTGAGATTTTCCAGCAATTGATGGTTTTTTAGAGTCTCTAAAATTTCCATGAGAAGTGATATGTGCCCCTCCAATGTAGAGATATAAACTAATATGTCATCCAAATACACTATTACAAATGAATCTAAATAGAGAAACAATACATCATTCATGAATCACATAAATGTAACCAGTACATTACATAAACCAAAAGGCATGACCAACTATTCATACAGACATTACCTTGTCTTGAAGGCAGTCTTCTAAATGTATTTTTCTTTAATGCATACCTGGTGGTATATTGATTTGAGATCCAACTTGGTGAATTACTTGGCATGTTGAAACTAGACTAGAAAATCATCGATCCTAGGTAGAGGGTATTTATTATTGAGTGTGAACTTGTTCAAATATTTTTAGTCAATACACATATTCCATGTCCCATCGTTCTTGGGTACTATGATGATAGGTGACCAATAAGGTGAAGTTATTTTTCAAATTACTCCCTGATCCAATAACTGCCTCAACTAGTTCTTCACTTCATCTTCTCTGAGAATAGACCATCTATACAACCCAATATTTGGTAATGGGGAGTCAAGAAACAACTATATTTCATGCTCCATTTCCATCTTAGGTGGTATCCCTTTAGGCTCTTGGAACACTCCTCTATATGTTTGCATAAACTCCAATATTTTTTTCTATTATTTGCTACATCCATCCAGAAATGCATTTTTTCTTACCAATTCCTCCTCTAACTTATTCTCTCTTAAGAAGAGAAATGCATACTTATTACTAGAACTAATAAAAAAAAAGTCTTAGTGTTGAAATAATGTAACTGCGAAGAGCATTCTTATTATTTTGTTATTGGATTAAATCCCCATTGTGGATTAATCATGTCATTATGATTATTTTTATTATTAGATTAATCCC
>JZKD02S1933964.1:386784-416018 GCA_000966675.3 Picea glauca
CCAGGATAAATGTTGTGTCTCTTGTGGATGTGTATTTCTCAGTGATCTTGTTCTTATTATGCTCTTATCTTATGAAATGAAAAGAACTATAATAATGGCATAAACATTAACACTTAGTTAACACTTACAAGAGATATCGTTGAATTTACTTTGTGTTCATGGATGATGAAATACTTCCCATCCTGTATCAAGCGGTACTGGTTTTATATTTACATGAAGATCACATCCCTTATATACATGTTGCTAGAAAAACAGGATCACGGAGCAATAAAATAAAACAAATGCGGAAATAAGACATAGAAGATACACAATACAATAGAGACACATATAGATGTGGTTCACCCAGTGTAGGCTACGTCCACGTGATAAATTTCGATGTCCTTCCTTTTTATTATCCATCAAAATGAAGGGATACAACCTACAACACACCCATTGTAACTTCCTCTTCTTTCTCTCACAATATCCTCTCTCAGAATACAATATACACACACATACACATCCGCTATACAATTTTCTCATAAAAGAGGGTTTACTTCTAGGGAAAAAAAACCTAACATAACTTCTATCATTAGATATGTGACCTTATAATGATTGATCCAGATTGACTATGAAATTACGATATTTTAAAAGGCATTTTTTACCAATATTTCACTTCGGGGGCATTGCCCCCGAATCCCCTTCTAGGGGGGGGGCTAAAAAAGATTTCGTCTCCCCCCATGGACCCCCTTGGTGATAGTTGTGGCAGGGAAAGCCTCCCCACACCCCCTTGTTATGGAATGGGGTCCAAGCACAGCTGAAACAAACCTCTGAATCATGAAGATAATCAAGCTCCACAACCAACAATCTCCCACTTGGAGACCCATCAAAACAACTCCACTTTTGTTGTACCTTATGGAATATACTCCACCTTGGACCTATAAAATTTCCCATCTTTACCTTCATGCTTGAATACCAACTAAAACTGAGAAGGAACTCAATTTATCCTTGGTTACTCCCTTTGTTAACATGTCCACAGAATTCTAGCTAGTATGTATCTTTTCCAAATTCAAATGTCCATGTCCATGTATGGATATGGAACATGTCTTACCTCTTTCAAAAATCATTGGTTTCCATTATTTTTATTTATTTGTATCTTACCCATTCCAAAACTTTTGCATGGTGCATAATTACCCACATGAACCTGTCCAAAATCACCTTGAACGTAATATAGAAAATGTTTCCTATGGGGTGTCACATGAAATGAAGTCCCTAAATATACTACCCAAGACTCAGAAATATTATCTACAAAATGAATCAAATCATCTTGTAACACATCACCTGTTACATTTACTTCCTGATTTTTTTTCTCCTGTTGTCCATCTCTTTGTTTCTTTAGAGCTCTGTAGTCTTTCTTCAGATGTCCTTTCTTCCCACAATTCCATCACTCTATCTTTCCCAATATGGATTTGGATACGCCCTTTCTATAATTCCCATGGTTCCTTGAGCCATTTACTCTATCCTTTTGTCTTCTCCTACTCTCCATGGTCAACGTATTACCTGATGTCTCACTTGTGCTTTTCCATCGAATTTCCTCGCGAAGGATAACAACAACAACATAATCAAATTTTTGAGTGTTTGAACTAGAGACAGAGTTACTTATAACCATGACCAAGCCATTCCATCTTTCTAACAATGAGCACAGGGTTAGAAGATCCCTGACCTCATCATCAAAGTCCACTTTTACATAACTTAGTTGATTAGTAACCGTATTAAATTCATTTAAATGATCTGCAACAGACCCACCTTCTCACATCTTCATATTAAATAATCTCTTAATTATAAATACCTTATTGGAGGATGAGGGTTTTTCATACAATTTATCCAATGCACCCATCAAATCCTTCGTTGTCTTTTATTTTGAAATATTGAAAGCCACCGACGCTTCCAGACTCAGTTGTATCATTCCTAGTGCCTTTCTGTCAAGAACCTCCCATTCTTCGTCCTTCATGGTCGTTGGGTTCTTTACTATTCTTCCCAATGGCGGGAATAGATCCTTCAGATACAAATAATCTTCCATATGCATCTTCCATAAATAGAAGTTTTGGCCATTAAATTTCTTGACCCTAAACTTTCCATCTTCCTCCATTACTCCCACTCAAACCAGGAATCCTCTTTTCCTGTGAGTTATCTTTCTCTCTGATACTAGTTGTTAGAAAAATAGGATTGTGGAGAAAATAAATAAAACAAATGCAGAAATAAAACACAAAAGATAATAGTAGAGACACATATATACATGGTTCACCCAGTGTCGACTACATCCACCAGAGAAATTTCCATGTCCTTCCTTTTTACTATTGAGAAAAATGAAGGGATAAAACCTACAACACACCCACTATAACTTCATCTTCTTTTTCTCATAGTCTCCTCTCTCAGAAAACAATATAAACAAGCTCAAATGCCGCAACCATGGATCCCTTTTCTGGTCATTCTTAATTTTCCATATTTATTGATATTAATGAATGAATCGATGCATCACGATTTGTCATGACCCGCTGTCCCCACCAAGCTTCCTTGAGACATTCTGAAATTCGAGTGAAGGACTGGTGAGGATCCAGGTGATCATGTTACTACTTTTCATATTTGGTGCTCATCCAATTCTCTTAATGACGATTCTATGCATTTGAGATTGTTTCAATGCATCCTCATGGGGGTTGCAGTGAAATGGTACATTGAGCTACTAGGGGGAATCTACAGAAATTTTAATCAAATGGTTTTGGTCTTTCTCAATCACTTCTAGTTGTGGGTTCGTTATGATGTTGATATAGAAATTTTTTCGGCCCTACGCCAGTATAAATCCACACATATATCGGACCATATCCAAGAGTGTCATATATGGAAGAGGTTGATTAAATCATACATTCATCCAAAGTTCATGTTGGAATGGTTCCTTAAGTCTTTATTGCCTTATATTTCAAAGGATGTTTCTACATCCAGAGTAACATCTGAGGAAGAAATTCAAATCCAAACAATTGGACCTCATATATGCTCAATCTAGGATGTTATATGAAATTATTACTGACACACCATGATACAATTATGACCCTAGAAAAAATCCCTGGCCTCGTGTCAATGGAATCATAGGCTCTGCAAATACTAAGCCTACAAACTTTGTGAAAAACCAGTTGAAGGAGTTGTCTCTAAGACAGTCAGTAGAAAGACAAGCTTTGTCTTCATCCTCCACTCCCATTCAATCGGTGGATGTTCATTTTGTATAGTCGTCGACCAACCCAAATGGTAGCCAAAAACTAGGAGGGAATAGAAAGAAAGGACGAGGTAATAATCGCAAGGGTGGGAGAAACAATAGTAACAAACCCAAGGACAATGCTAACAATGATAGATTGAGTAATAATGTTGGTGAGGGATAGAAAGAAAAGAAGAAGGTGAAGTTTCGTTGTAAAATTTGTAAATATGATAACCTTACCCACTTACGCCCCAAACTTGAGGAAGCCTTGAGGATTTTATCTCAACCGCCCGCTATGATGACTAATATGTTTCAGCATAATCAACACATGGCTTCAATCTCCTCCAACACTGTAAATGTGTCGAGTGGGAATCAAAACCCCCAGACGCATGAAGGTGATCATCTATGCATTATTATGCTCAAGTCTCAGATCAATGTAGCCACTTGATCTCATCATTACGGGTCTTCACAGACTGTTCCAAGTCCACAGTCTCCCCCTCCTCCAGAAACACCTTTGTAGATCGAAAATCTAGAGCCTCCAGCTCATATTTCGAAAGGAGTAATAAAATGATCCGCCCACAATCCTAGTGCCAGAGTTTCCCATAACTATTCAATTTTCAAAGATCTGGGTCAAACCCCTTGTATGTAGGCTTTGTAGGTGCTCCAAACGTGTTCTTCATAGATGAATTCCTTATTATCTGCATTAGGATCTCTAGACCCATGTGGCTCAAAGGTTATTAAGTTTGACACCACAGATGTTCATCCTCACTTGCCTTACCACGTGGCCTTTCAAATCCATGTGGATTACACAAATTATATCATCTAACGTATTGTTATTGATGAAGGCGTTGCAACATGCGTCATGTCCCTAACCTATTGGAAATCCATTGGCTCTCGAACTCTCTCTCAATATACGACTGCTATCACTGAAATTTTGTTCGCAAATGGTTACATGAATCCAGCATCTTCAAACACCTATTAGTTCATTCATGGCCCAAAAAATGCATTTCTAAAGGGAAAAAACTATACAAATGGTTATAAAATCAACATGCACTCAGAATACAAAGGAAGCATGTGCACGCGCGCCAGTCGAAAACACCGAAAAAGCACATATGCACCCAATGCACGACTGTGCATGGAAAAATCCATGCACACCTATGAATGATGCATTTATGATTATGTTCGGCCTCCCACCCACTTTTGGTTTAGCTCCCAAGTCGATTTGACCCTCAAATCTGAACTGAAACCAATTGGGGGGCTGGTCAAAGACCTAAGGGTGCCCTAAAGGCCCCCTTGTTCACACTAAAGACCAGTTGGATAATGCCTCAAATATTTTCTATAAAAGGAGGCCATGGGTGAACTATATTTTCAAGAATCTATTTGTATTGTTATGATGCCTCTATTCTCCTACAAGGAACCTCTTTCCTTCTTGGAACATACTAGCATAATTTCATTGAGCTATTCACCTCACCTCTTGAGGGAATGAGATTTGGATTTCTTCACCATTTCCTTTTAGTTTGCTATTTGTAAGAAGAGATCTCACATAGGGGATTCAAGAGCCCTCCCTTGGAGGAAGAAGGGACCCATAAGTCTCCCTTTCTCTTTTGTGTTTTCCCACTAATACAATCTATCCATTGGTGGCATGAATATTGGTCAATTGTTTGGTTGATTTTGGTTCTACTTTCCTTATGCACTTTAGTTTTGTTTCTTTTATTGTTATTAGCTTCGTTGTTTTTTTATTTCATGTGAGTGAGTTATTTTACTCATACACTAGGTCCTGTCCTGTTCAGTTGACCCAATTGGACTTGCAAGTGTCCCTCTTTCGCTCATTCAAGTGAGGAAAAGGATACAACAAATTGGCGACCGTACTGGGGACAACCAGAATTAGGGAACCAAAACCCCCAAGGGGGAAATAACAACAAATGCCAAGGGAGGAACAAAAAAAACTTTGGACAAAATTCCCTTGTGCCCTTTGAAGTGAGAATGGTCATTATACTCACCATTTCCCCCAAATAACCAACTTCAAATGAATGAAAGATTCCATGAATGTGCCACATCCTCCAGCTCTGCTCGCCCCTCAGCAGATCCCACAACAGTATTTGCAACAATCACCCTCGGCAGTGTTGCAAAACCCTATTCCACATCAAGATGTGATGAATAATTAGCAAGAAGTACACCCTGACCCACCACAGATGGGACAGTATCAAAATCCTGGGAATACGACAGATTGCACTATCCTCCTCACTAGTGAAGAAGAAATTCTCCTACAAATGCGCAGTCGTCAATACAGTGCACCCCTTGAATCTACCCCCACCACTTTGGAAACAGTTCTAGTAATAGCTGGGAAACCTTTCATGATCCCACACCCTAGCATTGAACCATCCCTTTTTATTCCTCACATCCCATTATGATGGAATGTCAACAACCCTCAGGCTTGGGCAGCACACAATTACAGTCTAGTCGATGACTTGGCATAATCTCCTGCAGCCATGTTAGTCTTGGAAGTCCTCCAAACCTGTCCCACTCAAGGAAAATCATTTCTTTCCTCCTTGGGTATAGTCGACCTTGTTGATAATAGACTCATCACTTTTGATCTAGATTGTGGGGAACCTCGTCTCCCTGCTTTGGTATCTTTCCAGATACCAGTCAAAATTCGGAACATCACAGTTCATCGATGCATCATTGATGAAGGTACATCCACATGCATCATATCCAAAACCGTATGGAAGAAAATTGGCTCCCCCGATATCATACCATCCACCATCAATTTAAGAGCTTATGATGGATGACTATCCTCTCCTGAAGGTCTCTTCCAAAATGTCCCCATTGAACTCGGGGGTAAAACCATTCTTATTGACATTGAAGTTATCAACGTCCCTCTCGATTACAACATCTTGTTTGGATGTAGTTACATGTATGCTATGAAGGTTTTATCCCCTTCTGTGTTTCCAACGATGATGTTCCCCCACAATGGGAAGATCATCACCATCGACCAAGTCTCACATTACGAGCCCAACCCTTCCTCCAACATCGATAAAATCCTACCTTTCATCCACACTAATTCCGATGCCTACCCACTCATTGAGATGGGCCTTGAAATTTTCAAGGACCCATCCTTGCTAGGGACATACCATGGAGCCCCACCACTCATACATCCCTCAACACAAGTGTGTGTCATATCTTCCGATGGAACATGAATTGGAGATACCATTTCTCCCACCGAGGCTTCTTCATTCCCTGACGTCCCACTAGTCGCAGAAACCCTACCTCAGAAACCCTTTGAGAACACTTCGACACTACTTGTTCCCAGTTTCACTCTCCCCCAGGTTCACATCCCGGTTTTGGAGATAGTCCCCCAATCCATTATGAAAATCCCCTTCTTCTACCCCCCATCGGGCATCCAAGATTTCTAGGTATCCGCAATGCTTACCCTTCCTAACATGGTGCTTGCTATTCTAGTTTGGTATCTCCACCCACCTGAGATGGTTCCTCAACCATCCCTCCCTCCCCAAACTAAGGGAATCTTGATGAAGATCCCAATACTCACTCCAACCACACAACCTTCACCCCCACCTGCCAACCCCATCGCCATAGCTGGGGGTAGGTAGAAGAAGAAAGAGCCCACCACTCCACTTCCTCCCTGAGTTCAACCTCCTTGCATACTATGTGAGAGAGAAGGACACCCCACCAATAGATGTCCCTCTCTCCCCGAGCTATAAAATTTAATCCAAATCCCTCGAGCAATCACATCACTCATCGCTTCATATAGGACATCTAGTACTACCACCGCTTCCCCTACTACATGTAGTAAAGGGCTGCGAACCAAATTTGCATGTGCCATCTGTTCGGAGTATGGCCATTACACCCACCATTTCCCTGCACTACCTTAGTTTCGACATATGCTAACAGAAGTATGCCAAAGATTTCAACAAGAACCTCCTCCATCCACATCATCAAGCACTCTACTCACCGACATCCATTATGTCACAACCTCAGTCAATGAACGGATGAGATGCCCTTGCTCTCTTTGTGAATCACTTGGTCATTTCACATACTAGTGTCCTACAATCATTGAATACAGATGCCACAAAATGGCCCTTATTCAAAATCCTCCAAAGCCCTCACTTCCTACGATACAAGTGATTCCCCCTACTCCCTCTCCAGATATTGTTCATATTCTCTCTCCTGATCCTGAGGCACTTCCCACTCCTCCATGGTTCATGGACAACCTATACGAGGATTTTCCCCCAAATTCTCCGGTTAATTTCCCCACGGAAATCTTACGACCGACCACAATTTTTAACCCATAGTATCTTGACATTTGGTTTATGTCAAGCACACCATCGCACCATATTCATGATACCTCCTCTACAACTTCACCACCTGAAGACCATCACACGGTGATAGTCCCCAAGGTTACTTCCCCAGATCCCCTATATTCACACACCTTCCACTGTGACAAAGATATCCTCGAGGAACTAACTACACCCGATTTCCCATGGAATGCGTTCTACCATAGAGCACTCTTTCTCTCACAAGAAGACTTCGATCCTCCTAGTCAAGCCTCCATATGCACTATCTAAACTAAGTATTTCATCCCATCAGGGCATATAGATTGGTTCAACAACCCTATCCCTACCCCCGATGCTTTTGAAGATGGCAACATGGATAACATTTCCTCCACTATCAAAATTGACATTTCCGTCAAACCAGGAATCATAAAAGAAATCACCATTGGTGTCGCATTCTCCCCAAAAGAACTCATAGCTTACAAAGCTCTCTTCTAGGAATACCGAGAAATATTTTCCTGGTCATACACTGATATGCCTGGCCTTGATTCTTCTATTGTCGAACATCGTATCGACACATGGCCTGGTATTACCTCTATATGACAAAAGCAACGCCTACTGCACCCATCCAAAGCAGTGACCATCAAAGCTGAAATTGACAAACTACGCATTTTCAAATTCATATACCCCATCACACACACATCATGGGTTTCCAAACCCATCCCTGTCAACAAAAAACAAGGCACCATTTGCGTCTGCACTGACTTTCGTGATCTCAATCATGCTTGTCCCAAAGACAACTTTCCTACACCTTTCATCGACCAAATTATCAATGACTACACCAGCCACGAGGCCTTTCCCTTCATCGACGGATTCTATGGATAAAATCAAATACAGATCCACCCATAAGATCAATATAAAACTGCATTCACCACCCCATGGGGTACTTTTTCTTATAGTGTCATGCCTTTTGGACTCAAGAATGTCGATGTGACATTCCAATGAGCCATGAACTATGTTTTCCATGATCTTTCTTGCATCATGCTCACTTATTTGGATGACCTCACTGCTCGATCCAAGAAATGAACGCAACATCTAGATGACTTACGAGCTGTGTTTCAACGGTGTCGTCAGTACAATATCCGTTTGAACCCCCTCAAGTGTGTATTTTGTGTCACCGCTAGATGCCTCCTTGGGTTCATCATCTCCCAACAAGACATCATGGTGGACCCCCTCAAGGTCCAAGCCATCACCAAAATTCCACCACCCCTAAATTTACGCCAACTACATAGCCTACAAGGCAAAGCCAAGCTTTTGCGACACTTTGTCCCTGACTATGCCACTCATGCACATAGTTTCCTTCGCTTGTTGCATCACGATATCCCATTTCGATGGGATGAACATGCCCAAACCTCTTTTTATGATCTAAAATCGACACTCTCCAACGCCCCTTTGATTAGTCCACCCAACTATGATCACGACTACACTCTCTACTTATCGACCTTTGTTGTCTCAATAGCAGGAGTCCTTTTCCAACTAGGGGATGATGTCCACGAGCATGTAATTTACTACATCAGTAAAAACCTTTTAGGGCCACCCCAAAAGTACAATCACAAAGAGAAACTCACCCTTGTAGTTGTCCTCGCAGTCTAGAAACTACACCATTATATATTGCTTCGCACTACCAAAGTCATGGCAGATTCAAACTCCATGCATTACTTTCTTAGTTGTCGACAAATCAATTGAAAATTTTCCTGATGGATCATTATCCTTCAGGAGTATGACCTAGAGTTTTCAACTCCCAAGAGAAAGAAAACACTCATCCTTACTGAAATCATTACGACATTTCCCTCATATACCACCAGTTCACCCATCAATATGAACTTCCCCAACGAACACCTCTTCTACATCCCCTCGGATGACCCCTGGTATGACAACCTCCTCGTCTACCTTCACACAGAAAAGTTTGGAACCCATCTCTCCTAAGATGATCATTGACGTATTTTCCATCAGGCCCCTTGATATCTCCTTATCAATAACATCTTATATCGACGATGGGTCGAAACCATACACCATCGATGTTTGACAATCGACGAAGGCGACAAAGTTCTGAATGATTGCCACAGCAGCATTTGTGGTGGTCACCTCTTGGGAATGTCCACCACCCAAAAAATCATTTGAGCGGGCTTCTTCTGGGCCACATTGTTTCACGACTGCATCCACGCTGTGAAATGGTGTGACAAATGCCAACTTTATGCCAACAAATCATGGGCACCACCCTCTCTTCTACACCAAGTCATCACAGCCGGACCCTTTTGAAAATGGGGCATTGACTTCATGAATTGCAACCCTCCATCTAGCAATGGACACAAGTACATTTTCGTTGCAATCGATTACTTCACCAAGTGGGCCAAAGCCATGCCTACATTCAACAACACCGCTGACATCGCAATGCATTTTTTCTTTAATCATGCCATTTCCCGCTTCAATCATGGAAAACACTTTGAGAATGATCTCTTCATTGAAATTTCCTCAAATTTAGGCTTCTCTCACAAGTTCGCCTCACCCTACTATCCTCAGTCCAATGGACAGGTAGAGGCAGTCAACAAGGTCCTCAAAACCATGTTGCAGTGTACTGTTAATAAACATAAGACCAATTCGCATCATATTTTGTTTTCAACGCTATGGGATTATCACATGACGTTTAAAACTTCCACTGGTTTTACACAATTCCATCTCGTCCGTGGGGTTCAAGCCACTCTCCCCATTGAGTGTGAAATTCCCACTTTACGCACTGCCATCAAGATTTTACCTGACACTGCTCCAATGGAGCAGCGCTTGTTGAACTTAGAGTCATTGGATGAAGACCGTCGGTCTTCCTTACAGAACAATGAGGCAACCAAGAAATGGTCAAAGGCCACCTTTGACTGCCATGTCAACCTTCGTTAATTTAACAAAGGAGACCTTGTCCTTGCCTATGACATCGCTCACGATACCCTCAGCCATGGAAAATTCAAGTCATTATGGCATGGACCCTACATCATCCAACACTGCCTCACTAAAGGTGCCTACATCCTAGCCTCCCCTAAAGTCTATCCTCTCAAAGAACCCATCAATGAGTTGTACCTAAATTTTTTTTATGCCTGAAAGTAGTCATTCTACACTAGGATTTTTATTTTTTGTAGACATTTGTAGAGTTTTTAGTCTTCTTTTACTCAGTTCATGACTTATGTATGATCTACCATTCATGTTATTGACATATGTTTTCACCATTGGCCTATCACATCGATTACATAGACGGAGCTAGCTGGTGGACACAAAATCTCACTTTGGCCTCTTGGGCCCTTTATATCCCCTCACATGAACTGCTCCACTCCAGTGGAATATGTTTGGGTTCAACAACCAATAATCAAGCCAAATACGCATCCCTCCTTGGTCTCCTTTTCAAATCCATCCATTTCCATATTCGACACCTTAGCGTCTTATTAGATTCCCAGTTTGTCGTCCTGCAACTCAACAACATGTACCGTGTCCATGATCCCTGCCTCTTCCGCAAATACCTGCAAGTTAGAATATTATCTCAACATTTTGATTCAATTACATTTACACATATTCCATGAAAATTCAATCAAATCGTAGATACTATGGCTAACCTAGTGTTATATTGACATTTATCACATCAAGACACCATTACACATACATACATCATGAAAAGTCTATCACAACATATAGATTAGACATCATAAAAAAGAACCAAAAAACATCATCACATGTGAACACCAGAAAGGTCCCAAAAATGTATATCCATATATATATATATATATCAATCAGTGTGCCATCAAATTTTTACAAAAAATAGTACAACATGTACATCATCCATAGGCAGGAGAAATCCCCAAACCCTATAGGCCCACAATAGGTGTCACCCCACCTTATACAAAATGGGTCTGCAGGCCTATATAAATACAAAAAATATATATCAAATCGCACTCATGGTGCCTCTAGAGCACCACCACTAGGTCCTCTCTCGGGAGGAGGATCCCCCCAGCTAGGGGCGTCCAAGTCCTGAGGGTAGTTACCTAGTCATAGCTGTCCTTGCTACAACTTCCCTATAGATCAAGGTCTGCAGCTTCACCAGAAGGCCCACGCAGTGCTGCAAGACTGCCTCGTCCTGAATCTGAGTCCACATGCCCTAAGGTACTCCCTGTATCACCACCTCCAATCGACGAAAAAATTCCTCTAACAGTCAGCCAACCTTTGCAGGAGGAGCATGTGAAGGCCTTGCACCGGGGTCATCATATATGTATCTCCTTCCAACTCTCTCATCATCAACTGGCCTCGCACCAACCTCATCCCTCCGATGTCTCTCTCTTTCCTATGGTTCTCCCCGCAGTGGTCTCACGGGGCCCTGACGAGCTGGCTCTCTGACCAACTCTACCTCCCATCTTCGCAACCCCACATCTGCACACACAACAAAAAAATGATAGCATCAACATCCATCCATACATAACATATATTCTATACTATCAAAAATACAAAACATCAAATACATCAATATACCTCTATGGTCCCAAACCTCTCCAGGAGGTAAGACCATGTATGGATCCCAACGGTAGTCTATCCTGCCATACGGGTATCATAGGATGATCTGTGGCATATGATTCCACACACATTCTAGCTCAGCCATAAAATAATGGCCACCATCCCCACCCCCATGCCGTACCAATATCGATGCCCACCGCATCAATTGTGGCTCGCATGCCCCAGGAGCATCCAACAAAACTCTAGGGCGCAACATAGGAACCCTCTCTAAGAACCAGGCCACCAAGATCGACCCAAAGGAAAAATCCCCTGAGTCAAAAACTCAACACTAGTTGAGCTACCCCATCATCTTGGTGTGTAGCATCAAGCCCTAGGAAAAATTCTCTCCACCCAATTCTCTCTGCATAATCCTCAACTGACCCCCACTGATTTGCTGAGTAGATAAGGATCCGAAGATCCTCACTACCATCGTTGCAATGCAACGATGCATAAGGGTTTCCATCACCCAATCTGCACCACCTAGCCTGACATAAATTCCTCCCAAAAAAATTATGTCTGTGCTAGGTCAGTCAAGTTTGCATCCCCGAGAAACAAGGGATCAAGAGGTAGGGCACTTCCCCGAAAAGGGAGCCCGATCAAGAAATACACATCCTCTGTCATAGAGAATGTAAGTTGACCTTCCCCCCTCCCACACACAATGAAGTACTATAGATCCATGCTCCACATAGATATTACAAACTGCAATAGGTACTCCTGTGCCCACAACAGTGAGCAGACGAAGAACTTTAGCAACCCAAAGGCTGCCAAAGGTCCCCACACACCTGGCTCATCATCCCTCACCACCTCCCTGAGGTGCGCCCAGTCCCTCCCTCCAGTGGACTGGCATCCTTAACTGATCACTTGCATCCACATAAACAATACTTAATCAGACACCTCAATCCATAAAAAGGACAAATCTAAAAAAAGACAAGGTTTTACCCCCCCAGCCTTGCCTCATGTGCACGGTTGTCACCCCCACAGGCATGCACATATGCGCACCTGTTCTTCACACAGTTTCATATAAATGTGCAACTGTCGAAGAAACAAATGTGCATCCATGTGCACCTATCACACACAGAGGCACGCATTCATGCACACCGGTTTGCTCCATAGATGTGCACAAGTGTGCAATTGTCAGAGAAATAGTTGTGCACGAGTGCGCAATTGTACTTTGAATAAGCACACATCCAATGCGTGCCTGTTGTCCACATTCAGGAACCCCCATGCATGACTGTCTTTATTACATCCATGCACCCAAGCGTGGGAATCCTCTGATCGGCCATGCACTTGGGGGCTCACCCTCACAAAATCTCCCAGTACGATCATTCGTACGATCCTACCCAGAAAACCAATCCTAATTACTATGCAGGAGGATGAGACCACTAACCTGGATCTCGCTAATCCTGGATCGGCTAGATCAAAATCCCAGAATCTCCAAATCTTCTCTCAAAACCTCTCGTAAACTCACTATGGCAGCAGGTACAAATGAGGTGGCAATGTGGGCCCTACAACTATATATAGTCCCTTTTTTCCAATCTTCCATGCTCAATTACAGGAGCTCCGAGCATCCATTTTTTGATCCATCTTCACGCACAGGATCAAGATACCGCCACCTACACAGTCACATTCCCCAAGTCACCATCCATCCTCGGCCCCCAGGGAGCATTTTTATCACATCACGCCTAGGTACGCATGCTCATGTTCAAAATTATCGAATAACTCTTATATTTTATTTCTCTTTAGATATTGTTCACGTTGGGTATTCGGTTTTCATGTGTGCAGGTACATGGTCATCCTACATCAATGCAATCCCTTCAGGTATATGATCGACACTGGCATGTAATCATTCCCTCTTAATATCAATTGCATCTCCCATTCATAGCCTCCAACATTTTCCTGTAGGATCCTCACTTCCTGCTCTGTAGTAATATGGCACAGGAAGAACCATTATTTCTCTCTGTTGTTGTTGACCCCCATAGCATTTGACTTCAACACCATATCATGTTATGATGGGTCTTACTTTGCGACTATTGCAGTTGTTTTATACTAGTCGAAGACCTATGAAAAGTGTTGGGCTATCAATGCCTATGAATCATCAACACTTCTTACAAGTGTCATCACCTCTTTTCAGATTATGTTCACCATCATAATTGTCATCTGCCATTATCAAACCGCCTCGGAGGGCGCTGCAGTTATCTACATCATCATACAACTTCAATTACTTTCTTACACATTTGAGTTACATAACATGAGCATGGGGCATGCACGCCTCATTTGTATACAATTTTTTATTTTTCCACACCTCAAGAAAGGTTTGGGTCCCACAGGTTCCCCTCTCCCTCCAATGGGTCTCTCTTGCAATTCCTCTCAACACTCTTTCTTACAATGGTACTCTCAGTAGAAGAAACATTGATGTATTTTGGCTATACGTATGCTCCTAACCTCACACATTAGGGGACATATGTTATCACTGAAATTTCGTCCGCAAATGGTTATAGGAGTCCATCATCTCCAAACACCTATTAGTTCATTCATGGCCAAAAAACTTCATTCCAAAGGGAACAAACTATACAACTCATTATAAAATCAACATGCACTCAGAATACAAAGGAAGCGTGCACATGTGCATCAATCGAAAACACTGGAAAAATGCATATGTTCTCGATGTGGGACTGTGTATGGAAAAATCCACGCACAACTAAGAACAACACATTTATGATTCTGGTCAACCTCCCACCCACTTCTGGTTCAGCTCCCAAGTCGATTTGACCCTCAAATCCAAATTGAATCTGAGTGGGGGGCTGGTCAAAGACCTAAGGGTGCTCTAAAGGCCCCCTTGTTCACAGTAAAGACCGATTGGATAATGCCTCAAAGATTTTCTATAAAAAGAGGCCATGGGTGCACTATATTTTCAAGAATATTTTTGTATTGTTATGCTACCTCTATTATCCTATAAGGAACCTTTTTCCTTCTTGGAGCATACTAGCATCATTTCATTGAGATATTCACTTCACCTCTTGAGGGAATGAGCTTTGGATTTCTTCACCATTTCCTTTTAGTTTGCTATTTATAAGAAGAGCTCTCACATAGGGGATTCAAGAGCCCTCCCTTGGAGGAAGAGAGGATCCATAAGTATCCCTTTCTCTTTGGTGTTTTCCCACTAATACAATCCATCCATTGGTGGCATGAATATTGGTCAATTGTTTGGTTGATTTTGGTTCTACTTTCCTTATGCAGTTTAGTTTTTTTTCTTTAGTTGTTATTAGCTTAGTTTTTTGTTTATTTCATGTGATTGATTTATTTGAATCATACAGTAACTTCTGTCGTGTTTAGCTGACCCAACTAGACTTGCAAGTGTCACTCTTTTTCTCATTCAAGTGATGAAAATGATACAACAACCACTATGTTGACTGCATTTGATGGTCATTCTTTCTAACCCCATGGAATTCTTCCCACCGTTCTGGTCCTGTTAGGTGGGAAGACAGTGGAGGTGGATGTCAAGGTGGTTGATGATCCCCTTGACTATAATCTATTACTAGGGCATAATTGGACTTATGCCATGATCAGAGTCGTATCGTTTGTTTTCCACACTTTATGTTTTCCTCATGAACGGAAAATAGTGACGATTGATCAGTTATCCTTTGCGCGTGCTATTCCTAATGCATCAGTTGGAAATTCGATCCCGATGATCGACAAGTCTCAGTAAAAAAATGAGGATATTGGTGTCATAATGTATTCTTCCCTTATGGGTACCTTTGATTTTGTGGCACCAATTCATCATATTTATGCCATGTCCAGTAGGTATTTTTCTTCGATGAGGTTTGTTTCTTTCTGCACATTGTATTCCAATGATCCTTGGACCCTACCTTCCCTGAACATGTCCTATAAAGTTCAATCACATATTGGAATGGCAATGCCACTGTCAGCAACACAAGTTGCATATCAAGTTTTGCTTGACTCTACTGTTGACCTGGATCTCGTCTCCTCACAGGCGGATGAGGAGGGTCCCGTTATACAATCCATATGGGCCACCTCATCGTCTTGTTCACATTATTTCCTTGATGATACTTTACCTTCGGCTGAAGCCATCTTAGAGGCCATGAATGGTCCTAATAGTCCATGGGATGATATGCATCATCACTCTTACTTCCTCCCAGAACTTGTTAGAATTGAGAAGGATGACTTTAGATCTACCTTGAGTGAGATAGTCGGTCACGCTATGGTTCCACTAGATATGCATGATTTTTATGAAAAAGGGAACATGATGAGTATTTCTCCTACCATCATGATCGAAATATCTCAAATTCCTGGAAAAATTGAAAATGTATATATCGGTGCGAATTGTTCACCCAAGGAAATTCAAATATACATCGATCTCTTCAAAGAGTTTCATGACGTATTTTCTTGGTCATATGAAGAGATGCTAGGGGTCAACCCGAGCATTGTCAAACATGATATCAAGACTTATATAAATGATACACCTATTCGACAATACCTTAGAGCTGTTAATCCTAGGAAGGCCCCTTCTATTGAGGAAGAGGTAGATAAACTACTTAATGTTGGTTTCATCTACCTAGTTCCTTTGACCGAATGGGTATCCAACCCCATTCCAATGAATAAGAAAGAAGGAACCATCCACATCTGTATGTATTTTTGAGACTTGAATAAGTCTTTTCCTAAAGAAAACTTCCCGACTCCTTTCATTGATGAAATTATTGATGAGTGTGCGAGAAGTGAAGTTTTCTCTTTTAAGGAAAGGTTTTTAGGGTATAATTAAATTCAAATCAAACCCGAGGAATAACATAAGATGGAATTTATTTGTCCTTGGGGTACGTTTGCATATCGTAAAATGGATTTCGGACTTAAAAATGTCAGAGAAACCTTCTAGCACGCTATGAGCTTTGATTTTCATGATCTCAAACATATTGTCGAAGACTATCTTGACGATCTCGCTTCTCACTCTCGCAAGAGAGTAGATTTTCCCTCACACCTTTGACTTGTATTTTAGATATGTAATTATTATCACATATGTTTAAACCGTCACAAGTGCATCTTCTGTGTTAGTTCTAGCCATATTTTAGGATTCCTAGTCTCTGAGTATGGGATCATGGTGGATCATATGAAGGTTGAGGTAATACTTTGATTTCCTCCCCCACACAACATTCGTCAACTTCAGGATTTACACGGGAAGGATAAATTATTGTGTTAATTTATAGTGAACTATGCCAATATATATAAGGCTTTCATGCATCTCTTGAAGAATTACACTCCTCTTATGTGGGATGAGCAAGCCCAGGAATCTATTGATTCTCTTAAGAAAGACTTTGTATCGACGCCTCTACTGAAGCATCCAGACTATAGTAGAGATTATTTTATTTATATCACTATGTCCAAAGGGATGATTGGTATGGTCCTAGTTTAGGAAGATGATGAGATCCATGAGCACGTTGTCTACTATCTTATTCAAAACTTAGTCGGTCCTGAACTTAAGTACTCTCACATTGAGAAGCTATCCTTGGCTTCTGTACACACGGTTCAAAGATTATGACATTACATATTTCTTTGAAAAAATACCGTAGTTGTTGATGTCAATCCATTTCAATATGTCCTTACCAGGTGTATCATAAGGGAAGAATACAATAATTGGATTTTCATTTTGCAAGAGTTCGACCTCAATTTTTCTTCAACGAAATCTAAGAAATTGCTAGTTTTTTCCAAGTTGATATCAAACTTCCCTCGACTGGATGATGACATCATTCATGAAGATTCATTCATAGATGAAAATATTTTCCTTATCTCATACTCAGACCCCTGGTATGGACACATTTTGATCTATCTTCAAACCTTGAATCTACCCTAGCATCTATCGAGAGACGATCGATGACATATATGACATCAATCTAAAAACTACCTTATCATCGGTGAAACTTTGTATCATCAAGGAGTAGATAATATCTTGTGTCATTCCTTGAATCACAAGGAAGTTGAGTCCATTCTTAATGACTATCATAGTGGGGATTTTGGTGGTCATCTATTTGGGCTTGCGACAAACCAAAAAATATTGCGAGCTAGTTATTTTTGGCCGTCAATTTTTAAAGATTGTGTTGAAGTGTTCAATAAGTGTCACCCTTGCCAGGTGTTCGCTCAGAAAATATGCCCACATATATCCCCTCTTTACCTAGTCATCATCGTCGGTCTGTTCACCAAGTGGAGGGTGTATTTTGTAGACTCTAACCCAAATTCAGCTGGAGGGCATCAACATATGATCATGGTCATGGATTACTTTACCAAATGGGTAGAGGCCATGCCTACCATTAATTTAATCCCATGGTAAGACTACAACATTTTTTGTGTTCAACTAAATTATAGACCGGTTCAGAATCCCAAAGGATATTTTCATTGATCATGGCAGTCACTTTCACAATGAAATGATGGAGTAATTAACATCAAAACTAGGGTTTAAGCATGATCATTCTTCCCCTTATTATACCTAGGAAAATGGACAAGTAGAGGCGGTGAATAAATTTCTCAAGACCATTTTGTAAAAAACTTCCAGTCAGAGTAAATCTGACTGGGATTTAATGTTTTACCATATGCTTTGGGAATATTGAACCTCGGTTAAGACTTCCACCGGTTTTTCTCCTTTTCAATTAGTACACGGTGTGGAGTCAAACCTTCTTATTGAATGCAAAATCCCTTCCCTTAGGCTAGAAATTAAGCTCCTACCTGAAACTTGTGATCTCAAAGAACGCCTCATACACCTAGAGTGCCTAGATGATCAACATCAAGATGCCTTTATGACCATAGAAGTGAATAAATGACATGTCAGAGTTCAGTAGGATAGGTCTTTCAGTCCTTGAGGGTATGTTGAGGGTGAATTGGTCCTCTTGTATGACTAGGCCAAAGAACTATTGGGGGTAGGAAAATTCAACCCCATGTGGCACGGTCCTTATATCGTGTAACATGTTTTAGAAAAAGGAGCCTATGAATTAGTGGATTATGAAGGGAATATGTTGACTGAGCCTAGAAATGGGCTCTACCAGAAAAGATATTATGCTTCAGCCCTCAAGCTTAGACATGACTCTTTATATAATAGTGTATCTTAGTGTATATCTATATTTTTGTTTGTTTCATTGACTTTCTTATCAAGTTTTCCCTTGGTTTCATATGTCAATGGAGTATTCAGTTTACTTAGGATTCACAGACGGTGCCAGTTGTCATAAATGGAACTTGGCTTCCACCGCTTGGGTCATTTATTCTCACGAGGGTCAACTGGTGTCTTCAGGAGGCATTTTTTTAGGGCCATCAATGAATAATTTGGATGAGTATAGTGTCATAGCTTTTACAAAATGCCATTTCACATGGTTTTCGGTATTTAGAAGTTTGTTTGGACTCCTAGTTAGTAGTATGTCAGTTAAATGACAGTTATTGTGTGTGAAACCCTACTCTACTCTGATGATTCCTACGGGTACAAATTTTGGAATGACACTTTGATTTTATTACTTATAATCACATACCTAGAAGTTCTAATTATGTATCTAATGCATATGATAATTATTTTTTATATTGGCATTTGTCACATAACTAAAGTAAAGAAATCATGTTCACCAATGTATACATTGTAAAATATATAAGTAAATTTGAGGACCAATGTTTTTATATTTCATCTCTTCAGAAAACATGGTGTCATAGTACAAAATGGGCCTTACACCCTAAAAATACATATATGGTCGATAGATATAATGACCATGGCATCTACGTTGGTGGCACCAGATGTGTATCATGATAGCATACTATGGCATTTGTGAGACACTGGAAGAGTCACACCCACACATGGGACACACCCACCACCTATCGCTACATAGCCTCTGACAGATCCTCCACCTGAACCATAGGAATATTGTGCGTCAAACAAGACATGTTACCCTACACATTTTGTAGAACTCTCCTTGCATCTTCTCCCACTGCCTCATCTCACCGGTTTCTCCGCCAATGTCATGGGAATCCATTTGGTCGTCGCAAACCCACATCTTTGTAACAAAGTAATTGTTAATACTTGATACCATCCAAAAATATTTTCATTTTTTATCTTTTTTAAAAACACAAGAAAAAATGAAATATATAAAAACTTTTCATACCTATATCACCCACCATAGGCAACACGTGGTGGCATAGGAATATGGATTTCCTATGTAGTCAATCCCATCATAAGGGTAGTCCTCTATGGATATCACCTATTGACACCACCATATGAAGAACTCATCATTATAGGGGGTTGTCACCCAACCACCTCCTAACTTCCTGATCACCTTGGTCCACCAGGACATGGTTGGATCATGTGGTCTACATGGAATGATCTCCACTCTGGGGCTCAAAACTAGAACCCTCTCAAAGAAAAAACTACACAAGATGGATGGAAACCCAAAGTTTCTCTTTCTTCCTTGTTTGTGATCCGTCAACTGGCTCTTCATGTTAGCCAGTAGTGGGGTGCACCAATCATAAACTGTGGGTCGTAAAAACTCCACTTCATAAACCATTAGTGGCCTCAATTCCTAGTGCAATGAGGTCGATCCTTAAATCTATGTAAGTACAAGGATGATGATCTTCAAACTTAGGTTCGTGATCACCTTGATGGGGAGTTGGCTCCCTATTTTTTATGTGCCTGCAATAAAGTGGGTGGAAATGTAATCCTATATGTTCATACCACCCCCAACCCCCCTAGATTTGAGACTCACCACCTCACCCCGACGAGTCAATCCTGTGATGAAATAGATGTCCTCTAATTCAATCCTTAATGTTTTCCCATTGATATTGAAGGCCTCTGTATATGGGTCCCAAACGTTTACTAGCATTTGAATAAACCTCACTTGAGCCCTCATTCCTTTGAGAGCCCAAAACTTGTAAATCCCATATATTTTTAGAGAAATTTGGGCCCCTGCATCTCTTTTCACTGTTGCATCTACTTCCCCATGCTCTCTCTCTCTCCACTCAAGTACCATCCTGCAAAAGGAAAATCATTTTTTGAGTCAAACTCTTTAAAAAAAATGTTTGCGGATTTTTATGTGGGTTGTAATGTTAACATTCACGTGTAGGGCCACATATACATGGGAAGGATTTGAATTTCCTGCATACATCTCTCCATATACGCAGACCGATGAACTACAGACCGCGTACACCCTAATTCATAAGTTTCTCCCTCTAAAACTCAAAAACTGAGGACTAATTTGAAATTTTAAACCACTAGAAATGAAAAGGAGGGAAAGAGAACTTATTTGGTCTAGACAATTGTCAATTATTTCTCTCATAGCCCCCGCAATCGACACTTGAATATCATGGGAAAATTGGTCCAAAATTCACTATGTGGTTAAAAAACTCAAATGGTATGGTAAAATTCGTTATTTTTTACTATTAGTAGAAAATATTTATCCAATATACATAGTTTTTGCTAATTTTTTGACCTAGTGGAATAATAGTGCAGTGGAAAGAGTTGGTTTTGGTGGTTTTGTCCATGGATTTTTGCAGCTTCTAGCATCATTCTACCCATTCATGACTTTGACAGGTATTTTCTTTAGCCAACATATAGGATAGGTCGTCACTCCATTTTTCATTTTTGCATTATTCTATGACTGTGGTCTGTATGCCTTAGGTATAAACTCATTTATTAGCAACACCAAACCTTCCTACTGCTACTAGAAGTGTCGTTATTGAATGGTAGAGGCTTACCAAACATGGGTTCCCTAGTTAGAATATGTGTTCCATCTAGTGCCCATGCAGATATTATTCCATAGGACTGAGAGTCCCTTATAGTTCTAATATTACTTTGCGTTCGAACCTCATATTCTTACTCATAAAAATTCTGACCTATACCTATGGGACTCCCACTGAGTCTTATTTAAGCTCTTTTTTTACTCTCTCAAAAGAGAAAATATTGCCGAGTGAACTTGTCTCTTCCACACTCGTTAAATGGATTTGAAAGGATGTCTATTTGGTGTAAGTTTAACCCTTTTTTCAGAAAAAGTAGATTAATTTCAAAAAAGGAATACTCTAGTCACTAGTGGCTAGAAGAGTTCTCCTGGGTATTGTTTTATACTTTTTTGGGCCTAGGGGACTAAATTTACGAAAAAGGACATTCTTTGGAGTTAAGATATAATTTCACTTCATCCTCTTGCTTGCATTATTGAGCCTATTTCGGGTTCCCTCTTTCTCATTATAATCCTATTACCTCAACAATTTGCATCACTAGCTAAGAAGAGACTTATTTATATTTTTTGTAGCTTGACACCTTGTATGATGCAGGAGCATTGCCTTCAAAGTCGAAATGCTAGCATGTAGGCAAAGGAACAACATCTCAATAAATGACATAATTTCAAATCATAAATTAACTCAGAATTAAATCGAAATGTTGAGATATTTTGTAAACAACATTTTAAAAATGTAACTTGTTTTTAAAGTCGTAAAGGACTGTAATGGATTTCATATATTGAGTGTTGACTCTTATCTGACAATAAATGTTAGTTATTGTAATAGGACAAAGTAGGTAACCGCTAAGAGTTTGATAGGATAGGTTGCATACAAGATGAGAGAGCTCATGGAGCCAGTCCTTAGATAGTTTTTCTCATTGTTGCATTGTAATAGAGCAGACATAGTAGAAAGAATGATATAGAGATCAGAGAGATCAATAGAACAAAGTAGAGTAGAAGAAACATTATGTAATTTGTTTTCATGAAGGAATAGAACAAACAGAATTGTCCCAAATCCTTGGACTGTGTTCATTTGATGTATGGATGAATGAATGTTATATTTTGTGTGTGTGATTTATTCCATTTTCGTTCATGTGTGATTGTTTGAGAAGTGTTAGTATGAAGTTGTGACAAATCTAGATGAGTTTCAATTGTTTCTCTTCTGACACTCGTATGCAAGGTGTGCATATCGAACGCAAGGAGTGCGTTGACTAAGTCTCGGAGTGACTCAGATAATTTCAGAGAGAAATCCTGACAATGCAACGTGTGCGTGGGAAATCGAAATATGTTTAAGGTCAAAGCTCAAAAGGGATAACACTTTTCAGAAGTGTTAACGAGATCAAAAAGTTGGACTCGTAGGAAGAGCAAAGGTTCAAAACCTTTGGACACTTAGAAAATATTCTAAGTCACAGAGAGAGAAAAATTACAGGAGGAAGAGAGATAGTGGTCATAGGGTCACAGTGAAATGGACCAATAACCATCTGATCAAAGTAAGGTGCACGAGCCTTAACGCTTCACACACTCAGGAGAGAGAATTCACCAAGGGTTGAGAACTGATATTTTCGGACCTTGAAGAGCTGGAGATTTGAAATAGATTCTCATTCGCCCGACCATTAGGAACATATCTGAGCTATCAGATTGTTCAAGGAAAACTCCAAGCATTGGATTGCCCAAGTAAACATGAGCCATCAGATATCATGAGTCTGATAGGGGGCAATTTCGAAACTTGAGATTCCTGAAGTGTGGAGAGTCGAATGGCTGGAGAAAAAATGGACTGTTGGATCCAGGAGGACATGTGTCGACAGGTAAAAATATACAGAGGAAGGAGAAGGTTGAAGTGTTGAAAAACCCAAAGATCGAAGAGTCGAAGGGCCGAGAACCATCGATCTATAGGTGGAAACCTATCAATATATCATGAGCTCCTGGTAAATTTGTTGGGGAGTTTCAGTTGAGAACTAAGACCGCCGCACTCCAAAGATGCAAAGAGATCAAAGCTGTTGATCTAGAAGGAGACATGCATCAGAGAATTAGCAGCTTAAGATAAAAGAAAAAGGAAGGCAAGAGGTTGAGATTTGAGATTTCTGAAGACCAGCAATACGAAACGATGAGAGTTGTCTATCTGAAGGAGGAAACACGATGCCAAATCTAGAACTCTAGAATAAAACAAAGGATGGAAAAGGTCCAAAGACCTGAAGAAGATCTCATTCATTGATCGAGGAGGGAATCGTAGGACCATTGATCTCGTTGAGGAGGCCAAAGTCCCAAAATGGGAGCATCATCATTGATTGGGGAGGATACGTGTCAACAAATATTCCATTCATAAGACAACCAATCAACAGTGGCAAGGAATTGAGATTTGAGATTCCCAAAGGTCAAATTCATAGAGGGGATCATGGTCGTAGATTCACAGAGACAGGTGGTCGTAGATCGTTAACTCCAGAGAATTGGAGTACAAAGGCAGTGAGGTTTTGAGACTTCAAAACCCCAAAGTTGGGAATCATGAATATATATCGTCCATTGATTCCGAGGAATCAGATCTAGTCCGTAGGATTTGGATAGGACAGATCTAAATTGTCAATCTAGAGGTACCATCAAGATCGATAGATTAATGGTCCCAAAACATTTCGAGGAATTGAAGGTGCATGCGATTTGATAGGAAATTTCTTGGTCATGTGAGAATGTATCCCAAGGACCCATGCAAGGAAGGGGTAAGTGAAAAGGGGATAGCTCTTATGAAATGAAGAGCGCCCAGAGCATGCAGACAGAGGGTGCGGGTATCACAGGACTTGTGCCTAAAGAGGAAAAAAGGACATGTGTTTAGCTTAACTGGGTTCAAAGAGGAACCCAAAGAGTCAATCTAACTCAAGAAAAGGAAATATCTAGAGATCGGGAGTCACAGAACCCAAGAGAGTAGGGGGGATGCATCACTGTACCCTTAGAAGAAATATTCCCCCGAGTGTCCATTCTCCGCATGCAGTTCCTTGCACTGAGAATAGATATGTTCCACTGTTTGAGCTAGTTTCTTACTTACGAAACTTGTTTCCTCTCTTATATCATAACATTCAATTTTCTATGAAAAAAAAAATACGGGCATGAAAGGAATATTATCTTATATCGACAATCATTGTGTCACCCTTGAAAAGAGTAACAAACTTTTGAGTCCACTTCTCATCCAAAGTTTAGGTTTATCATGACCTTAGGAAGATGATCTCATTACTTAGATTTTACTCCTACAACTAGTTACTCTTCCTGTCCCTATGGAGAGTTTGATTGATTCCTCCTTCATCACAAAGTTTCATCATCAAGTATATGCTTCCAAAGTCGTCCATATGTCTCATTCTCTTTTTCAAAGGAAGTCTATAAGCATGTGTCAACCATTCCTCATAAATCTTGACTTTGTGTGTTGGCCATACCCTCAGTGTGTCTCAGAGTTACATGAAGTTATAGTCCTACCATGCACCCTGGTCCTACTTTCATTATATCTAGGTAACCTTGAACCCAATATTCGACATTTCCTCATTGGTCGTTGACTAAGGGGCTTCCTTTGTGTTCGATGACAAGACATATATTCACACACTAGGATTCATGCAGTTTATTGGATACCATTAGCCTTATTGGTATTTTCCTCTCCTTTGTAGACAATATTCCTTATTGGATATTATTCAAAGGGTCTTTTTCATGTACTACTTGCATCTGGTGCATGCAAAAGACGGATAGGGTCATTGGTTAGTGAACATCCTCTTCATCTAAGTTCCTCCAAATGATGAAGCTATTGCTTTGTAACTTGTGTTGAGTGATGAGAGATGCCTTAATTCTCTCCTTTTAGTGGGTCTCCTTCCATCAAATTCAATGCATCTATTCTAGAAACGAGGCCTAGAGTCCTATGAAGAACTAGAGGCTTTTATTCATCAGTGGAAGGTTTTCCCACCATCGACAATTGGGAATACATCAATGTCTCGTGATCAATGTATTCTTCAAGTGTTTGACCTCAACACCTTTATTCACACTTGTAATAATGTACGCACTACCTTGATACCTAATTTTGTTATCAATAGGATGTCTCATGTTTGTTAATGATATACCTTAATGACCAGTAATAAAATTAAGTCTCATTGTGTTCAACCTCAACTCTTCTATTCACATGATGTAGAATTGAACCTTTGGAGGATCGTGTAGAAGAAATGAAGACATCAGTTTATAGTAGAAACTTTCTTGAGTTGTTGCTATCATTCATTGGACCAATACCTATATGACTTCAGTGATCATGGGAGATCATATTTTATTCCATTGTATACATATATCTTCAGATTGATTTTGAGACTAGTTTTCACTGGGCCTTGTTCGTGACTATGACAGCCTATGGCATGTGTCTACTTTGTACTTCCTATTCATGGCAATGAGCAGTTGTTTGGTATATTTTGACATGGATATGTAGTGTAATTCAAATTGGCAACCATGTGTAAAAATTCATTATGAATTGTAATATCTTCATGAGCAACTAGTTCTTCCATCTAAGTCTCCATCACTCCAACTGAGTCTCCATCGTGTTTTTCCACATATACACTCCCTACCAGTTATACAACATGTGTATACATAGGATGCACCACTACATCCCATGTACATCAGGTTTGGTTCTCAAAATTAAAAATTATGTTAGATTTCCATGTCATGTCATGAGATCCATGATCGTTGACCTTCCATATAATGGAAACCTTTCGACTCAACCCTTCATATCCATTTGAAGGCTATAAAATGAGACATATACAATCTATGGAGGAGGAGAGAATTCAATTTTTGAGAAAAAATATACTCTATAGAAATTTCACTTTACATTGAGTCTGCATCCATTTATCCTTAAAAGTTTGAACACATTGTTCAGCCCCCAAGCTCTTCCCTCTTTAATGGATAACCTCATTATCTCTCATATATGAACTTGCCTTTGGTGGAGGATTGAAGTGGTGGAGGCCCAGCTGGAAGGGACTTAGTTTCTCGGTTTCAAGATGCACCGACACATAATTTTGTCACTTATATACTTCTATTGATTATCTTAATAGAAATACTATTTTCTCGTCGAATTGATATCTTGAAAATATTTGAATTATTATTCCATGGGTGTATTTTTCATGTATGTTAATGGATTATGCTATTTCATATGCTAACATTATATATTATCACCATATGCTTGCATATCTTGGTTGTTGAGGAAAAATTGCAGGTATAAATCTTTGAGTCACGTGCTCAACGGTGGTCTTCATAAAACCTCTAGACTAGGTAGGCTCTATATCTTGTCTTGTTAGCATATATATTTGTATAGCATACTTGGGACTAGAGTTGATTTTTGCAATCATTCTGTTTTTTGTGGTTTTCCCCATGCCATAGAGTGATTTTCCTCATAACAATGATGGATTCATGGATTATTGAACCAATGGAAAAATCAAAGTGGATAAGTCCAATGGTGGTAAAAGATAATAAAATGGGAGGAATCATGATTTTTGTAGATCTGAGGAACCTGAATGATGCATGTCTACATGATCCATTTACAACACCATTCATAGATGAGGTACTAGAGAATGTAGGAGGGAAGGAGGCTTATTATTTCACATATGGATTCTCAGAGTACCATTATATCAAAATTTCACAAGAAGACAAGTATAAGATATTTTTTCGATAAAGTGGGGAAGTTATCAATACACAATGATGCCCTTTGGAATAAAGAATGCACCTACAGTTTTTTCAAGAGTTGTGGTTGAATATTTTAAGGAATTTATTCATAATTTCCTTGAAGTATACTTATATGATTGGATTTTTTAATTATACTGAAGGATCACACAGAAGTATTCCATTTAATGTTGGCTAGGTGTAGACAATGTAAAATTTCATTGAATTTGAAGAAGTGTATTTTCTGTGCACCTTTTGGAATTTTGTTGGGTCATCTGGTATGCTAGAAGGGATTATTAGTGGATCCTGCCAAGATTGTAGTAATTATGGATTTAAAACAACCTACATCAACAAAACAACTAAGGGAAACTATGGGTCACATAACATATTACAGGAAGTGTATCAAAGGTTATGTGCAAATTACAACACCTATGAAGAAGTTGTTGAATAAGGAATCAAAGTTCTAGTGGAATGAGGGTTGTCATAAGGGTTTGGACACCTTAAAAAATAAATTAGTGACCACACAAATTTTGATCTTTCTACTTTGGAACAAGGAATTCCATGTTCATATAAATGTTTCATCCATATCTTTGGGCGTAGTACTATCTCAACCATGGGAAGGAGATATCGATAACCCAATTTCTTTTGCAAGTAGGAAGTTATCCATAGAACATAAGAGTTATACCACCATAGAATGAGAAGGATTTGAAATGGTATATGCACTACAAAAGTTTCAACATTATTTATTGGGTTCTCAATTTAAGATGTACGTAGACCATTCTGCACTAAAATACTTAGTAAAAAATCCAGTGTTGGGGGGAAGAATATGCAAGTGGTTACTGATGTTTTAGGGATATGATTTTGAGGTTGTTGTTAAACTAGGGAATTTCAATGTAGGACTTGATCACTTATCACACATACTATCGGGAGACAATGTAGTGAATCTAGATGATAACTTGTTGGATGTACACTTAATTGTAGTTAAGATGGTGGATGACTACTATGTAGACATCGTGGATTTTATAATTAGAGGAATGGCGCTATAAAACATGACAATTGTGCAGAAGAAATAATTATTGATTAATGAAGAAAACTATTATTTTATGTTGATTAAGGTTGGTTGTCATTGATATCAACCCTCGAAGAAAGCCCCACAACAAAAAGGTTTGGGTAATGGACCCAAGATTGTTTGATGAAAAGATGACTCATTATTGTCTTGTCATGGTTCATAAGAAGTAAAGATGGATGAACTCCAAAGTGGTCCCCTTATGGTGAAAGCCCTCATGGGAAGATTATTTTCGGAGTAAGAGAACCCATGATTAATTGTGTAATAATGAGATCCTAGATGGATAGTGATTTTCATTCCATTTTCGGTGGTATGTGGAATGTCACATAAATCCTCACGGTTAGAGAGTTATGGCCATGAGAAGTTGGAGACCCTAGGTTTGGGTAATGGACCCAAGTTTGTTTGATGTATAACGGTATGAGTTATGATATATTTTTAGATAATAATATTATATATGGATATTACATGTCATTGCATTTCTGGTGGTATGTGGAACATCACATAACTCCTCACGGTTTGAGAGTTATGGCCTTACGAAGTTGGAGGACCCTCATATGTCATCTAAAAGCCCAAAAGGTCAAAGTAGTCAAAGTGGTTTAAGAGATTTTAAAAGGTAAATAATAAAGTGAAGTAATGAGTGTATTATAATTCAAAGTGAATACAAAATAAATTATTTCAAT
>JZKD02S1933964.1:421883-444677 GCA_000966675.3 Picea glauca
GTTATCACTCCCATGCAAACCAGTTGTAAGTTGAGAAAATATGATGATTCGAAGTCTACAGATCAGAGGCAATACAGGTCAATGATTGGTAGCCTACTATATGTGACAACATCTAGACCAGATGTAATGCAAGCAGTTGGACAGGTGGCATGATTTCAAGCAGCACTAAAGGAATCACATGTATTATAAGTAAAGAGTATTTTTAGATATCTCAAAGGAATAGAAGAGTTTGGATTATGTTATCCAAAAGGAAAATATCTATCACTTATTGTCTACACAGATGCAAATTGGGCAGGTTGTATTGATGATCGACGAAGCACCAATGGAGTAGTGTTCTACTTAGGTGAGTGTTTGGTATCATGACTAAGCATGAAACAATATCAGTATCTCTATCTACAGCTGAGGCAGAGTATATTGAAACAACAACATGTTGTACACAGGTTCTTTGGATGAAACAAACTTTGTCAGGTATACAGGTTCAGTATGATGAGCCAATTCCAATATATTGTGATAATACAAGTGCCATTAGTATCTCAAAAAACTTAGTGATGCACTCTAAGAAGAAGCACATTCCAATCAAGTATCACTTTCTACGGGAACAGGTTGTAGAAAAGAACATAAGAGTTGAGTATGTGGGCACGGGAACAAAAGAATAGGTGGCAGACATATTTACAAAACCACTTCCATGAGAAGCCTTTGAATATCTTCGCCAAAGACATGGAGTTATTTCTACTCCAAAATGAATTCTTTTTTAATACTTATCTTATATGTCTTATATGTACATGAGGAAGCACCATAAGAGGATAGTTCAATCAGGGGGAGCAACCCCGGATGGAAATATATCTTTGTCATTGATGACAAAGGGGGAGAGATTTATTAGATGTAGAGGACAGAGGCATGGTTCCAGGGGGAGAATATTTATCAGATGCAGAGGACAGAGGAAAATTTATTAGATACAGAGGACAGAGGCATGGTTCTAGGGGGAGCATGAGTGATATGATTTCAGTATTGCATCAGAGTGTTGCCATCAATGCCAAAGGGGGATATTGTTGATTAAGGTTCATTGTCATTGATGTCAACCCTTGAAGAAATCCCCACAACACAAAGGTTTGGGTAATGGACCCAATATTGTTTGATGTAAATATGACTCATTATTGTCTTGTCATGGTTGATAAGAAGTAAAGATGGATGAAATCCAAAGTGGTCCCCTTATGGTGAAATCCCTCATGGGAAGACACTTTGTGGAGTAAGAGGACCCATGCTTAATTGTGGAATAATGAGATCCTAGATGGATATTTATTGTCATTCCATTTCCTATGGTATGTGGAACGTCACATAACTCCTCACAATTAGAGAGTTATGGCCATCATAAGTTGGAGACCCCAGGTTTGGGTAATGGACCCAAGTTTGTTTGATGAATAACGGTATGAGTTATGATATATTTTTAGATAATACTATTCCATATGGATATTACATGTCATTGCATTTCTGGTGGTATGTGGAACGTCACATAACTCCTCATGGTTAGAGAGTTATGGCCATCATAAGTTGGAGACCCCAGGTTTGGGTAATGGACCCAAGTTTGTTTGATGGATAACGGTATGAGTTATGATATATTTTTAGATAATACCATTCTATATGGATATTAAATGTCATTCCATTTCTGGTGGTATGTGGAACATCACATAACTCCTCACGGTTTGAGAGTTATGGCCTTAGAAAGTTGGAGGAACCTCATATGTCATCTAGAAGCCCCAAAACGTCAAAGTAGTCAAAGTGGTTTAAAATATTTTAAAAGGTAAATAATAAAGTGAGGTAATGAGTGTATTATAATTCAAAGTGAACAAAAAATAAATTATTTCAATAATAAATTTAATGGAGAAATTAGAAGTGGGTTAACCCTAAAATAATGAAAGTGGGGCCAAGTGACCTAGAAGATGTTTTTAAGGAAGCTACTTGGAGAGTATAAATAAGAGACAAGGCTCTCTCATTTTAATCACACTTGAGCATATTGAATATCTATAGGTTTCTGAGGTAAACAAGTATATATAAGCCGAAATTCTGAGGGAAGGTGAAGAAAAGAAGGCCAAAATGCAAGGAATGATAAATTCTTTTGATGGTGCTTTTTAAGGTATGTTATTTACAGGTCATCTCAACATTTTCGCTATAACTTTTTTTCTATAATGATTCAGACCGTGAAATTTCTATGCCATTGAGAAAACATATCCAAGTATCTGTGGTAACAAATTCATCTTGTGGGTCATTGTATTTTTGGATTTACACTCCATAGAAAATAGGGTTTGTGGCTAGTCCCGAAACTAATCAAAAACAAGTGTTTTGGGTAAAAATGTCATAACTTCTTCATAACAAATCAAAATTTAGTGAAACAAAATGTGTTGGTTAGGGTACATTATTTAGTATTTTTTTCAAAAATTTTAGAGCAATTAAACAAATATTCCATGCGGGGCATGCTCTACAAGTTCGTTATCTAGAATAATCCAGAATTCAGCAAGGTATGCCATTTTTCCTATAACTCCTTTTTTGAGATGTTACAAGTAGTGAAACCTGGAGGAATTGCATAAAACACACTGAATAAAATTTTGTATCAGTTTCATATCTTTATAAATTACAGGTACAAAGTTATGATTACTTCAAGTTAGGGTTGTTGACTAATCCAAAACTAGGCATGTGAGACTAAAGAAAAGTTTGATGAAAATGCTAGTCTCTTGATGTTGAAGTTAAGGAAGGTTTGCAGGAATGTGATCATATACACCAGTTATATTACAGAGCTACAAATCCGATTTGGATGATGAAAATGATGAGTGTTTTGTTTGAGGTACATGTTAAGTACATGGTTGAGACAAGTAGTTGATGAGTTGGCACATACATGAGGTGTATAGTTGATGATGTTGGTACATATTGTTGAGTCATAGTTGATGAGTAGTTGAAAAATGATTGGTAAATACTTGGTACATGGTTGGATGTATTTTTTTATGGTACAGGTTGATTACAGGTTATTTGGTATAGGTTGGTGCATGGTTGATGCACTTGTTTATGGTACCGATTGAGGTACAGGTTGATGCATGGTTGATGCATGGTTCAGATTTATTGGTACAGTTTTATAGTGGTATATCTCACAGTGATAGGTTGACAGTGGTTCCATCATTCTACTTCTACTTCAGGGTGGAAGGACGGGGCAAGGACAGGTGGTTGTAGCCACCTTCCGGTTGTAGCTGGAGAACATAGGGGGTTGTAGCCTCCTTCTGGTTGTAGACAGAGAATTGGGGAGTTGGAGCTTTCCTCAAGTTGTAGCTTGAGAAACTAGGGGGTTGGAGCCTCCTTCCAGTTGCAACTGGAAAACAAAGGAAGTTGGTGCTTTCAATGAATGTAATTCTTCAAGACATATAAGAAAAAGAATTCCGTGGTTTTCTCCCGATTTGGGTTTCCACGTAAAACACTGGTGTACTACATATGTGTATTTTTTCAGTACTTATTTACTCTGCAGTTATTGGATGATAATGCTTCATTGATATAACAGTTGGATTATATGGTTAAAAAGGATTAAATTGCTCTATTACTTATTCACCCCCCCTCTCAGTAATCCAACAGTTCATTGAAGGGAACTTATACAAGTTAGGTGAAGATGGAATATTGAGACGATGTGTGTTGGAGAATGAAAGGAATATGATACTCACATAAGCACATGAAGGAATTGTAGGAGGACACTATACTGGTAAAGCGACTACGATAAAGATCTTATGCATGGGGCTCAAGTGGCCCACACCTCATAAGGATGTTAAAGAATACTTTCAGGCATGTGATGTATGTCAAAGGGTGAGAAAGCCATCCAAGAGGGATGAAATTCCTTTTTACGCATAGGTCACGTTGAAATAATTTGATAAATAGGAAATAGACCTTGTGAAGCCAATCAACCCATCAACAAGAAGATCATGAGAAAGGTACATAGTCGCTGCGATGGAGTATTTGACTAGATGGGCATAAACAACACCAGTCACAAACTACACCACAGATATTGTTGTGTAATTTTTATTTGATAATGTAGTTACATGATTCATATGTCCATGCATATTACTCAGTGATCAAGGAACACACTTCATAAATATGATAATTGTAGCATTGATTAAGGAATTTCAAATTCATCACCAGAAGAGAATGTCATATCACCCTCAAGCTAATGGGATAGTATAATATTTTAATAAAATTTTGGAGAATAATTTGACAAAGTTCTCCAACATGGGGAGAGATGATTGGGACTTAAGGGTTCCTACAGTTTTTTGGGCATACAAGACTACAAGAAGGAATTTGACCAGGCATACACCTTTTAGGTTGTTCTATGGACAAGAATCAATGATGTTGATGTAATTTAGTCTACCTATCTTGCACATTGCAACGATTACTAATCTTTCATATTCTGGTGAAGTAGAGGATAGATTATCACAGTTAGTATAGCTTGAGGAAGATCAGTTTGTTGTAGGCTTCCACTAGCAAGTTCAGAAGGCAAGGGAAAAGGCATGGCATGATCGACACATTAAACATTAAAAAATTTAAGTGGGAGACTTAGTATTACTTTACAAAAGTAAGTTTAAGTAGCATCCACGGAAGTTTCAAATGCATCTGTTAGAACCCTATGTAATTCATCATGTGATGAAGGTAGGTGTTGCATAGTTGGAAACATTGAGTGGACAATCCTTGGGAGGAATGGTGAATGGAAGTCGGTTGAAACTCTATAGTGATGGTCGACCATCTACACATTAATCTAAACTGCACAAAAACACATGTATCATAGTATATGTACAATAATATGGAGGTAAAACATAGAAAAGAAAATAAAAAGAAGAAAAAGGGAGAACATATACAAAAAGTAGAAAAATGAAGAAAACAAATAAAAAATCGGAAAACAAGAAGAAATACAAAGGTAAACAGGAAGAATTATTACGTAAAAAAAGGGAGTATCACAAAAATAACTGAAAATATGCAAAGTTAGTTAATTTCAAGAAAATAAACATGTGGAATAGGACGTATTGACTATTAAAGGAATTAAAAGGGTGGAAACAATGGTTAAAGAGAAATTAATTCCAGGTCATAAATACGACACATAGCAATAAATGGAAACGGTCATTTGGAATCATGACAGATTGGCAGTATGAGGAACAAATCCAATGGAAGATATGACAATATATCATCAATAAATTAAGCATTCATCGCACCACCGGTGGATTGGACAATTAATTCATCCATGAAGGGACATGGACAGCTGGCGAAGGGGCACAAAAGTCATGAAAGGTTGACAAGCATTGGTTATTGTCACTTAGATTTGCATGTCAGTAACGAAGAGACGAGAAATGCATAGTAGAGTTGAAGCAAATTGTCACTAGTAACCAGGTTACATCAATGGCACTACCAAAATCAACAATGCATGTGCCAAAGAAAGTTTGAAAAAGAGAACAACTAGCAGAACCAGATGTTGAGAAGACTCCAGGAGTGTCATTGTTAGAGATGATATTTCCTTGAGACTACATCCCACCAAGGAAGGGAGATTCCCCACAAGTAACATTATAGAGGAATCCATACTATGAATTGGTGACACTCTACATCCGAGAAGGGGTCACCATGGATGAAGACATGCTAGGGAGGGTGTTGCAAGTAAAATATGCATACCATGATATTACAGAAACGATGAAGTTCACTGAACTTGTTCCGCACCACTACTAAGAATTGAGGACATATCTAGCAATGAACCAGAGCATACATGTGCCAAAGGTATGGGAAACAAGACTCGAGCGAGCATGCATACTAAACATGTTCGACATCCCTCATTTTGACTGGAGCAATGAGGTAAATGCCTGCATCAAGTTTCTCATAACTTGTGTGCATGGACGATATTTGTGGATGTACATGCCAATTTCAATAGATACAGACTTGATTTCAAGCATCATATGATTACCATCACAGGGACAAGATCCAAACTCATTGTTTGCAAACAACAAAACTAATAGGGATTTTTCAGAGATAATGAGTAAAAACTTTCATACAGTTCGAGGGGTGTGTGGATTGGATGTTTCCATCATATATAATATAACCACAAGTCTTGGAATAGAAAAATTGGCATGCAAGTTATTGATGAAATGTAGAAAAGATCAAGTACAAGAAGGAGTGATAGCTATGATAGAGAAGTATGTCGAAGGGACTTTTATGAGTTGGGATTTTTATTTATTGAAACAATTACTCCTCAACTATGTAGAAGCACAGGATAGGGGCATGTAGTTGCATTATTCACAGATACTAATTTTTATTGCATTTCATCGTGGGAAGAGCCGAAGGACGCATAGTTCTTGGGAATCCAAGGTAAGCCATGTTTAGCGGCTAAGTACCACAAATTTTGGTACATAACTAATAAAATAAGAAAGATCAACACTAATATCAATTTCTTACTATACGTTGAAAGGAATCAACACTACATCAAGAATAAACCATGCATTTCACAACAATTGGTAGACACATATACCCTAGTTGGGAAGTTCAGGGAATAATGACACCATATGTATGTACAGGCGAAGAAGGATCTGAGATAAGAATGGGTACAGACGAAGTATAACATCACAAAAGAATATATCCAACTAATTCTGCAATATTGGGATCGTGATTGAAATATTATAGTGGATGAAATATAGATAGAACACTAGAACAAAGTCATAGATGAACATGTATTGGACAGGGTGATGAACAAGGTGATCACTGTTATCGCACAAAGTGTAGGTTGGGAAAATCCTGACCTAAACCATGAGATGGAGACAACTAGAAGAACATCTACCGACCATCACCTTATATAGGTATTCCTATCATAAAAAGTTACCTGAAGGAATCACAAAACTTTTCCAACTTGAACAAGATCAATATCTCACTAAATCACATTTACCAAGGAAAACAATTTATTTCTCTAATGAAAACTTCATATTAGTGCCTTTAAAAAATGGGTTAATGGAGTCTTTAAAACACAATTTAGATCAACAAGATCCCTAGGGGTGTAAACCCTCTTACTCCCTAGGGAATGGAAACCAAACTCAAGGTAGATTAAGGAAGGTGTGAAACCTTGTACACCTTTAAGATACATTGGAATAAAATACACACTTATACTCCTCCTAGGGTTTTAACCAACAATATCATGAAATGAGAAAGAATAATATATATTTTCCTTACCAAAACCAAGAAAGTTGCAAGATCAAACCCTAGTTTCAAGAAGACAGACCATCCATAAGAAAGAAAAATAGTCTTGAATAGGTGAAACCCACCTAAGCTCATCCATTCATCAAGATATATACCAAAAATAATTTGCAAGAGAGAGAGATACCAAAAATTCTCAAGTATAGAAAAAATTTCATCCCATGTAGTCTTCTCAAGATGGGAGAGCTATGATCAAATGAGATATAAATGATCTCTATTTATATAAAAACCTCTAATAAGAGTTTTTCCAAAAAAATTAGGATAACCAAAAAGTAAGGGGACAACAATCCTTACTTTGCCCCTTTACAGTATAAAATTCAAATTCAAATTTAAAAATGATAGAATAGAAACCATAAGGTGATTTCGTCCCTCTAAGGGTGACGTCTTGACCCATTGAAAAATTTCTTGGAGTAGAATTTTAAGGTCGTTGGGGCTTATAGATACTCCCTCTCATGTGATATAGCCTCCTCAATTCATATCCCACCAAATCGTTCCAAGTGTTAATGGGTAGAAACCCTACCACCACAATCTCGATTCTCAACCGTAGGTGATGTCAAGCCCTCTTTGTATGCAATTTTGGCCCCAAGAGTAAGTCATTGGGCTATAAAGTGGTTTGGTTAGGTATTACATGGTGTCATTTTAGACCTCGAAATTCAATCATCATCATCTCGCATGTGGACCCTGGTATCCAAATTGTGGGTTTCAAACACCAAGGAATCCCAAGCTAGTCTTGTTCTTCCAAATTTGTCCACCAACTAGGTCCTGCAAAGACAATGAATATGCCCTCCAAGGATATCAAGTAAAATTCATGATAATGAATAAAAAAAATCAGTAAAAGAGCCATCCAACTATGTACATCCAAACTACCTCTTCAAAATAAACAAGTGCTCAAAGACCCTTTGCAATTTCCTAAGTTTAGATATGGGAGGGTTGACAAAGTGACCTATTGGGTGAATCATACCTCAAGTTTAGGAGTGTTTCCCAAGATGAACTTTCTCTAAGTCATGTGGATGAAGTGACATGGATGGGGGTAAGACTCTTGGGCATGGGGTTCATGACATACAAGGTATTTTAGTGTCTATTTATGGGTTACTTTCCAGATGCTTTGTTGCACCTTCATTTTCAATGTAATTGTTTTCCATGCCGATTTATTTCCTATTATTATTTTAAGATGTTTCCAGGTTGAATTCAATTCCCACCTTGACTCTACCCTAGTTACATCATGTTTTCCCAAGTTTAAAACGTGTGTGGGGCTTCTACCTAAGCATGAAAAATAGTGCCCACACATGCTCCACCTTAGTTGGAATTTGTATTAGTTATTTTTCACGGGTCCCATCAATTTCTTACAGGAGATATTTCATTGTCCTCGAGATCCTTGGGAGAGCATATAGAAGGTTCATGATTGGATTTTATCTTTCTCCAGCTACAAGCCTCTAGGCATTTCACCCCTTCTTCCCATGAAATGAGGGACAACCCCTTCTTGGGTCAATACACCTGAAAGTACCAAAAGTTAAGAAGAAGAGGGAATGAAGTGTGGAAAGTGAACATTATGGTTGGAAATGACATGATGACTCATCAATAGGAACTCCCAGTAGAAAAACTATCCCCAATGATGACCCACTTACTAGGGCACAATGTCAACCACCAAAGTGAAACAAGGCAAAGAGAATAATATCCAAGTGGAAGTTACATAACCATAAGAAGTTTAAAATTCAACACACTCAAATGCCTCAAATATTGAAATGATACTCACTATAATACATGACTTGTAACTCATGGAGAAAGACCCTACGTATTTTAGAAGCCATATGATGTGGTGGATATCGTCATGATGAACCTAGAGAGGTGGTATTTTTCTATGCAAGTGGATATTTTTGGTCAAACTGTCTCTCAGTACTCCATGTCTGCAACCTGAAGGCCTAAAGAAATCATCTGCTTAGTTATCTCTAGGAGTTTGGGATAACATTGGGCTCCTACTTGGGGACAAGTACTCACCATAGAGTGCATGAGAAATGAAACATCTCCTGGTGGACCTGTGCCTACACTGAAACATAAAGCCATAAAATCTAGGGTGGTTCTATCACCCTTCATCCATATATATCAAAACCAAAAATGACAGCTAATCTAGAAAATAAAATTTTAGCATTTTTTCATAAATCTAAGATAAACATGACATCAATATGAAAGTAGAGAAAAATGAAATATGAAATGCAGCTAAACTATTATGAGCAATAAATATGCAATTTCATGAAATCAAAATGAACTACCTACTTACCTGGGGCCTAGGCCTTGAAGAATTCAAGTTCCTTGAACATAGGGATAGAGAAGATACCCATCCACTCGTAATTGCATCTTTCTCCCATCCAAAGCTGTGAAGTAGTAATTTTGTTTTTTAGACTTCTTCTTTATGATGTAAGGGCCAAGTGAAGTGTTGTCATCATTTTGGTCATATTTAGTCTTTCCTTTCTTCTTGTCCCACATTAACATAAGACTTCTTTCATTGTAGTTGATGTAAGGTATATTCTCTATGTAAGGATAGGAAGGAGGTCCTCTCTTGACTGCATTTTTGATGGATTCTTTGCATTCTTTGTCCTTACTATCTTCTTTCTTCAATATTCAGATAGACCCTGGATATTTCCCTTGGAACTTCACAATATTTTATTTATATTCATATTTCCTTGGGAGTAGGGTATCTATGCAGTCCATACTCAATGGTGTTTGGGCCTCATCAAACTCAACCTCACTTGTATAATCAATATTGTTGGGGTACATCACATGCTTGTCAGCCCACTCCTAACTATATAATACCTCAAAGGTTCCATCACCCATGGGAATGTGTGCATGAGTAAGATCCATTCTAAGGAAACCTTCAAGAGAAACATACCAAATCCTTGATAAGAGAATCCCCCAAGAATATGAGAAATCAATCGCTACTATGTTCATAAAAAGGGTGATATGCGAAAAATCAATCAATAAGACCTCAACATTCTCATGTAGTCCATAAACTTTAACCCTCTTAGAATCAATGCCACACACATTTCCATATGGTCAAGTTGTATTCAACCTTCAAAAACATGACATTTTTTTACGCCTTGGAATTGAGCATACAGTTGTTTAGGTGGAGGCCATTCATGCCCAAGGAAAGATAGAAAGGAGGGTTTTTGTCGCATTTCGGATCAAGATACATGGTTTTCAAAATGATTGGAGAGTGCTCCTTCTGAATTGGTACTTGTAATAACTTCAATATTTCCCTCTCCAGAGAAGGAATTTTTCATATTTCTATTATAGGTACCGTCATATTCAACTTCCCAAACATGGTTGCAACATATATTTTCAATCTAATCTCATCTGTTGGATTTGGCTTTAGAATAAACTCATGTACCAGAGGTGGAAGTGGTGGGACCACATTATTTGTATATGGAGGAGGAGAGGTTGCTTGTGGCTAAGGGGGAGTGGAAGGTTGTGATGGAGGAACTGAAGATTTATTTCTTCTAGTGTGTGTCAAAAATTCCTTATTCCTTAGTTCCTTTGTATGATCATTTGTAAATGGATTTAACACCCAGAGCCTTCCCTCTCTTTCCCCCTATATTTTGGCCTCGTCAATATGTTCCTATTTTACCTCTTCCAATTGGAAGTTATAGATCATATCCATTAAGTTCATATTGGAAAGTCTTCATCTTGTCATGGACATGCATCCTCTCTGTGAGGTTATTTACATGGAGAACACCCCAATGTCTTCTCTGTGTTGACTATTCCAATAGGGTTCAATGTACTCGGGGCCTTTACCTCTTGCTGAGGCCTTGGTTTCCAACCTATGGTATCTCTATGTTGTCTAGAAAACTTGGGTTTGGAGGAAGATTGATTTCTTTCCAAAGCGGTTAATCATCCAATGATTTGATTTTTAGCTTGGACAAAATGTGTACTCATCTGATCTATTTTCTGAGTCAAGAGGGAAATTTGATCAGGAGCACTGGTACTAGAAGCATTAGTTTTTTTCTTTACCTTGGCATGAGGATACTGAAAAGGATCATCCTTTGAGTGAAGGAGGCTCTCTTCATTTTTTTCATTGTACTCTTTGGCTTGGGCCAATATGGTGGGACTTTTATCCTTCATGATAAAAAAAAACTTCCCATTGAAAACATTCATGTAAAGGAAACAAAAAAATGCATCTGTAGGGCGTAGGTATATTGGTATTTGACTATAAAACATGTCAAACCTATTGTCAAATTCACTCACTATTTCATTCTCCTTCTTATTTATGTGATTGGATTGAGCTACAAGCATTTTGTTGTCTATTTTCGATGTCCATATGTTCTTGAATAACTTAGAAATGTCTTCATAAGATGCGATGTGATTATCGGTAAGCCCTTTGAACCATCTCTAAGCATATTTAGTCAATGAGGAGGCTAGTCGCTTCATTTCTACATGTTGAGTGCAGGCCTATTTCGAGGAAAGGTCTAATTTTGGAAGGTAAAGCCAAATTTTGGAGAATAACATCTGGCAGGAAAAACATCACGTGTGAGGAAAATAAACATGCAAGGCACGCAGGAAGGAAAACATAAACATTCTAGAGTTAGGGTTTTGGTAGAGATTGTAATGGCTAATAATCTTGTAAGTTAATATAAATAAGAAACTAGGAGGTATAGGTTGGGGTGGTGGTTGTTGTTGTTGGTTCAGTTTGAATAATAGCTTTGTTTTGTGTTGTAAAGGTAAGTGTAAAGGATGTTAAGTTGTAGAAGAGTTATGTAGCTAGATATTGAGGGTTAGATCATGGGCTGAGGATCTTGGTGTGATATAGTTTTCCTTACAGAGGCCCCTTAACCTCATGGTACTTGTATGATTGGAGATGTAGTGCACAGAGTGCCATATTTTGCAGCAAACCCAATAAAAGAGTAGAGAAGCCAGATCTTTGTGGAAGCAACCCAGGAGGGGGTGAACCATGGTAAAACATGTGTTATCTGTAATGTTTACGGAATGTTTACTTATGTTACTGATTAGTTTGTGAATGAATAAATGGTTAGCTAAAACTGGTAGAATGCATGTATGACTTAAAAGATAAATGGATCCTAGGGATAATAGAATAAATAATCAGATTAAGGCCTGAAGAAGATAAAATACAATCCCAGATCCCACTCATTCCTAGACTGCAAGAACTTGATAATTGCGGTCACCCATAGAGATATCTCAGGTGAGACTATGCAGTGCACTCTGTGCACTGTGTTGCCTTCTAGTTTACCAGGAGGGCCAATAGTTTTAGAGGATTTTTTGGAAACCTGTTCAAAGTTGAGCCTGGGTCAGACTAAGATAGTAGAATGAGAGAATCAACCTAACAAATCATTCTGTTGCTGACTGGAACTACATGGGATTGAGTGGACAGGATCTATAGAAGAAGCATGAGGAGAATGAAGGTATAAAAAGGAATTTTCAGGCCATGGAATCTAATAAAGGCATACATTGAAAGATGGTTGAAAAAAAGGAACTTGAGTTTGCACAGAAGGATAACAGAAAACCTAAGTTAACACCACACAAATATCTTGACAAATACGTTTTTAGCGACTTGCATGAGGTATGTTTCTATGATTTTTCGCATGTGCTGCAGGAGTGGCTATAGAGATTAAAAGACAGGCACCCAACAAATTGAATAAAAAATATGGAGTGGAATCCTTTGGAGATCGCGTAGTTACAACAAGTTAACAAAAAAATTGTGCGTGTAGTATATTTCTGGTTAGGCAGTATTGTTGTAGGGTTTATCACTAAATTTGAAGTAGATACCATGAATTCTTATAGTGCAATAGAGAAAGATTTTATAAAAGGACCTAGAGGTAGGTATATCATATCATTTTATACTTCAATCAAGATGTTATTATATAACAATGGTGTGATGACCATGGAATCATATAACTAAACGTCCCTGCGTGCATGGGGGAAGGGGGGAAGCACTGACAAGAGGTGGAGAAATGGAGGAAGATATTGATAAGGGAAGGAAGAAGGATACCGTTGACCCAATCATGATGGAGGAAGACCAAATAAATAATATAATGGAAATAGTTGGAAAGACACATAGTGGATCACCCTACAAATATAAGATGAATAATAAGAAGAGAGCCATAGTTGATAGAGAGGGCTTGACAAGTGATCAAAAAGAGGTAGAGGATCTCTAGGATGTGGAGCACATTGAGGAAATATTGCATGCAACTTATGAAAGGAGAACATGAGGTCTAAGGGCAGGAACACAAAGAATAACTCTAATCCAGATCAATGTCAATGTGGAACAAATAAACCCATGTGTGACTAGTACACCATAAATAACACCAACATTTAGACAACCAAATTTTAGTGGTAGAAGAACAACAAGACAAGGATCCAGTCAAGGAGCATCAAATGGGTGAGCTAGTTGAGGAAGTATTAGTCAAAGTTATACACCACACAAAGGTAGTAGTTCCACACCATTCAGAATGGCAGGACATGATCCCACCATCAGGTTACCATAATTTTAGGGAGAGGCACCAGAGGACCCTGAAAATAATTTATTCATTTGTGAGAATATCTGGGAGGAAAATTAGATCACATATGAGGATACAAAACTGGTTCAATTATATATCAGGCTAAGAGACCACACACTAGACTGGTACATGGGTCTATATTTAAATAGTCCACTAGGAGTAAAAAGGACTATTGAATATGTGAAGAAACTACTGATAAATGAATTTCAGAAGCCAATCTCATAAGATCAATACATGAATGAGATGATTGAAATCAAGCATAAATTGTTGATGATTGCATCTTCATGAGGCATCCTCTAGGACACATACTAAGTGAGTCGACCTATGAGAGAGGCCATGTGTTGGGTGTGCCCATGATATGGGTGTGTTGTTCCTCTCTGGACTAATATGAGATGATGTGTGCCCTTGTGTGGGGTGAGGATTCCCATGAGATGGGTGTGTTGTTCCTCTCTAGATTGAGATGAAACAATGTGTACCCCTATGTGGGGTAAAGGTTCCCATATGATGGGTGTGTGTCAAACTCTAGACTGAGTTGTTATGGCATGTGGTGTCCTGCCTTGTGGACTCAGTTGAGTGAGGATTGAGATGGTACTCCAGATGATTCTCCTATGGACTCGGTGAGATAGAAATATTTTGAGTAGGGTGTCCATGTGGCTGCGCATAAGTGGAAATGCCCCTAGTGGCTGAGCACTAGTGGATGTGTGAGATCCCTTGCTACATTTTCTGAGAGTAAGATTTACATGTAACCCTAATTTTGATGTAAAGGGTATAGGCCAGCTCCACCATATGTGAAAGATAATTAATGTTTATTGTTATAATTAATTATATTTCCGAGTCACTGAGGTCGACCCCATTGTGCCAATAGACACACCTTTTGTTGTGTCTGGTCTTCTATAAATAAAGGTGATTTCCCCATTGAGGAAACACACAAGTCACTTGTCATTTGGAAATTTGAGCAAGTACATATTCTAGGGATGAAGTGTGCACCTCTCTTGGGAACAAGTTTCAAGATAGTAGAGCACCCTCTTGTGTGCATTAGGGTTTCATGGTTGGAGGATATTCTCTTGAGAATATAGCAAAGGATTGTTGGGTTTTTATCCCTTGTTGAGAAGGGTTTTCCCAGGATATCTATTGTGTTCTTGTGCATGGTATTTCTTCTTGGGATCTTGGTTTTTGCAACAATTGTGAATGATGTAGCTGCATTTTTTTATGGTTCAAGTACATGACTAAAATGAAATAAAATTCATGCTTGAGCCAAGCATAGTAAAAATTCAACAGAAACCAGGTGAGTCTATTTGGGATATTGATCATAGGTTTAAGTGTCTCAAAGGTAATTTGAAATATTCCATGACTGACATTAAACATAGGCACTTATTTTTGAACTCACTGTTACTGCATATTAAATTCCCATTAAGACAACATAAGTTCCAAACTCTGGCAAGAGGCTTTGCAAGTAGCTTTACAACTAGAAGAGAACGAGCATAAGAATATAGGTCCAACAATAGAGGAGTTGAAGGAGGATATGAAGAACCTAACATTTCATCTCAATCAGAATAAGGGAAAAGAGAAAAGAGAAGATATTTTGTGTACCACATGTAGGACTAAAGCACACCATAAGAATGAATTTCCAACTTTCATGCAATACATGGAAAAAGGAGTACCAAACCCTTTCCCAACATGATAACCATGGTGTGAGATATGTAAAATGCATGGGCATGATCTATATCACTGTCAAATGATGCAGAAGTACCAGACAGTACCCAAAAGTTCATATTGCAATTTCTGCAAGTCATTGGGTCATGATTAGAAAGATTGTAGGACAATGGAGTTGATGAGAGAAATAACATTAGATACTTATAGGGTTCAAGCATAAATGATGATATTGAAAGTTTCACCTCAGTTCAACCAGGTTCCACCTCCATACAAAAATGTGTAGTTGTAGTATAACACTGCGCAACCATAATACAACACTTTTAAGCCACAGTATAACATTGCACAATCGCAATACAACACTGCGCAACCAAAGTATAACCTTGCACAGTATAACAAGGTACCTTAGTACAATGCAATGCAAGGAGATCGAGTTGGATACATAGGTGGAGGATGGGGTAAAGGAGTATTTGGAAGAGGAAGAGGGCCAGTAGTGTGCCACAACTTCCAACATCCAGGACATTATGCAAGGGAGTTCGCACTTCCACCAACAACATGTATGTACTTTCACATAGTAGATCATGATACAAAAGACTGTAAAATGCTCTTGGGGAATATCCAATAAAAGAGGAACCATATAACCAGAATGTCCAGTGGATCTCTTCAGAAGCCAGGGAGGATGGAAGAAAAATGAATATAGTCACGCACAGAGGAGATAAGACAGGAAGTGATGTAGTAAGAAAAGATCCAACACAACACTAGTGGGTGAAGAAGAATACTGAACCAAATAAGCATTTTGATGCACAAAAAGAAAATGAGACATTCAAGGAGGCTAGAAATTATTTTATCAAGAAGAGAATTGCATATACATCAACTGCATAGAAAAATCACAACTCTCCTATGTATGAGATTCCTTCCTCGATGGACCACACTAGTGAAGCACAACTGTTAGAGAAAGTAAGTAACATAAAAAAAATTATGCAATCCCATGTTAAGTTACTAAAGGATCCATCATCTATCAAAATCTTACAAAATATGTTATAAATATGTAGCACATAGGTAGAGGGGAAATTAGAGAAGAGAATAGTCAATCACCTCCATACAAAAAGGAGGACAAGCAGAGAATTTAGAATGAATTCCAACATTGGAGACTTCAATATGGGTGATATTATACTAGACTTAGGCTTTGAAGTAAATGTTTTAACTAAGAAGACATGGAAGTGTATGTGAGAACCCATGCTAGGCTATTCACCAATCCAATTGAAATTAGAAAATCAACAAAGAGTTTTACCAATTTGAAGGCTTAAATGTGTGACAGTAGATTTGGATGGAGTGTGTACGAAGGAAGACTTTGAATTAATAGAGATAGTAGATGGCACAACACCTTATCCAACATTTCTTGGATTGGGTTGTGAATTTGATAACCAATACATAATCAACTTGAATACAAGGAAGATGACATTTGAATCAAGTGAATATAGATTCATTCCACCATTATACCCTTCAGAGGAAGACATGTTTGTAGAACCCACCTGTTTAGATATGGAGGAAATAAACCAATTGTACATAACCAACACACATGAATATGATTATGTTAACCCAACTACAGATGAGGTACTCAGTTGGAGAAGTATCAGATCATGTTCTTATGACTCGGATACAAGTTTAGAGAATTGGAAACAATTATTACATGAAGTTTACATAAGAAGGTGCATAAGAATAGACCGTGCAGTAAGATGGGTTGGTACAAAGATAAGAGAACCTCCCAATTTTCACTTGGTAAATGATTTAGAGGAGTTTCTGAAAAAATATGAAGATGAAGTAGTAGAGAATCATACGATACTAGCCCTAGATATTGCACTCAGTGCCACACCTCCAATATGGTGGGGTGCGCACAAAGAAACAATTTAGGATTGGTATCGATGTAAACAATTATTGCGCATTATATTCGGCACAGAACATGACAACAACAAAATGCATAGGTATAATGGGAAAGCGACACCAATATAACACTTGGAGAAGTGCCTAACATAATGGAGGATGACACCACCAGAAGAACGGCCTCATCACTTCATCCATACATTGGAAATAATTCCATAGAATTGGTATGTAGACCAAGAGATGCGCAGAGGTACTACAGAAAAGAAAACATTACAGCAAAACTGTGTAGTAACTTTATCATTTGAACATGAGAACCTAAAAATTGATTCAAAACTAAAGCATATAAGAGGTGTGATATTTATTAATGAACTAAAGGTTGAACTCGTGACATAATATCAACAACAAAATGGACAGACAGTCAAAGAATTACTTTCATGCTATCATGTTGAATACAAAGAACCAGATCAAGATGATCCATGCAACATTCAAATTACATAAATTGAAGGAGAAATAGAGGTGGAAGTTCCATATTTGGATTCAGAAATATTTTTTGCACAATCAAAGTAAATAAAGTCAACATTGGGACAACTGACAATCCTAAAATGACAAGTATTGGAGACTATTGGGATGCACAAAAAATAGAAAGAATAACAAAGTTACTGCGCGAATATAGTGATATGATCCCAAGGAACTTTACATATATGAAACACATAGAAGGAGAGCTAGGAGATATGGAGATACCTGTCAAACCTAAGGCAAGAATTTTCATATCGAGACCTTACAGACTGAATCCAGTGTATAAGAAGAAAGTGAAGGCAAAAGTTGACAGGATGTTGGAAGCTGGTATCATAGAACCAGTAGAGGAATCTGAATGGATAAGTCCTATGGTAATCCAATAAAATAAACAAGGGGGGATAAGGATCTGTGTATATCTGAGGAAACTTAATGATGCTTGATTGCATGACCCTTTCCCTACCCCTTTTATAGATGAAGTCTTAGATAATTTGGGCAGCCAGGAAGCATATTCATTTACATATGAATTCTCAGGTTAACATGAGATCAAAATAGTTCCATAAGACAGGTATAAGACTACTTTTACTATAGAATGGGGATCCTACCAATATACAATCATGCCTTTGGGATGAAGAATGCATAAACCATATTTTCAAGAGTAGTCATAACTTATTTTGAGTTCATACATCATTTTTTAGAAGTATATCTAGATGAATGGACTATATATAGTCTATTAAAGGACCATGTAGAAGTGTTGAGGCTAATGTTGGAAAGATGTAGGCAATGTCAGATATCATTGAATATCCAAAAATGCATTTTTGGGACACCTTTTGGAATATTGTTAGGACATATAGTCTGTAAACAAGGGTTACTAGTGGATCCTACTAATATTGCAGTGATTGTCAATTTACCACCACCGAAGTTAGTGCGCCAGTTGAGAGAAACACTGGGACATACAGGCTATTACAAGAAATTTATAAAAGGGTATATGCATATTACTGCACCAATGGAAATTTTTTTAAAGAAGGATATAAGATTTAGTGGAATGAGGACTGTCACCAAGTGTTTGACACCTTAAAATAAAAGATGGTCACAACACATATCCTAGTATTCCCAGAATTGGAAAATACATTTCATTTTCATGTAGATGCATCAACCATAACACTTGGAGAAATTGTGGTGCAACCAGGAGCAGGGGATTTAGACCATCCTAAATCCTTTGCAAGAAAAAAATTGTCAGAATCAGAGTAGAATTACAACACCACAGAAAGAGAAGGCCTAGACATGGTATATGCACTTTAGAAGTTTAGGAACTATGTACTAGGTAAACACTTTAAGATATTCACAGATCATTCTATCCTTAAATATCTAGTCAACAAGCCAGTGTTGGGGGTGAGGATCTATAGATGGCTATTGTTATTACAAGAATTTGATTTTGAAGTGATAGTAAAACCACGGAAGCTGAATGCAGGACCTGATCACCTTTCAAGGGTAACTAATGGAGAAGAACCTACTAACTTGGAATACAACTTCCCTGATGCACAATTATTTTCAGTACAAGTAACTAATGAATACTTTTTGTATATTATTGAATACTTAAGTAGAGGGATTATGATAAAAAAAAGGTTAGAATTGCATAGAAGTAAAATATGGTAATTAGAGTTGAAAACTATCAACTTATTGTAGGACACTTATACAAGATGGGCGCAGACAATATTTTGAGAAGGTGTGTATTAGAGCATGAAAGAGATAGAATTTTGTCAGAATCTCATGAGGGAATATATGGAGGACACTATGTAGGAAAATATATTTTGCATAAGGTATTGCGTGCAGGATTATTATGGCCGATAGTTCATAGAGATGCCAAGGAATATTTCCAGAAATGTGATGTTTGTCAAAGGGTTGGAAAACTCAACAGAAGGGATGAGATGCCTCTAAGACCACAAGTAACGTTGCAGGTATTTGGAAAATGGGAAATAGACTTTATTGGACCAATGAATGCACCAACAAAAATATCAGGAGCTAGATATATTTTTACTGCAATCAAATACATAACAAGATAGGAAGAAGCAGTACCAGTCAAAGTCTGCATCATAGAGATAACAACACACTTCTTGTTTGAGCAAGTCATCACCAGGTTTGGGTGTCCAAGAATTTTGACGAGTTACCAACGTAATAACTTTATCAATAGTATTATTAGGGCCATGTCTGAGGAGTTTAAAGTATATAACCAGAAGAGTACACTCTACCATCCTCAAGCAAATGGAACAATAGAAGCTTGCAATAAGATTTTGGAAAATGCTCTAACAAAGATATGCAATGTCAACAGGGATGATTGGGACTTGAAAATACTAGTAGTACTATGGGGATACAGGACCACATGTAATAATTTGACAGAATAGAAACCATTCATATTGGTGTATGGGCAGGAAGCAGTGGTACCATTGGAATTTTTTATACCCAGTCTACGCATAATAGTAATCACCAACATGACAGAAAAAGGTGTAGTAAAGGAAATGTTAAATAAACTAATGGAGATGGAAGAGGACATGATTATGGCAGAATTTCACCAAGAATTACAAAAAGAAAGAGATAAATCCTAGCATGGAAGACATATAAAGAGGAAGAGTTTCAAGGAAGGACACCTAGTCTTGCTCTATGACAATTAATGTTTTCAACATCTTGGAAAATTTAAAATGCATTGGATAGGGACCTATGAAGTAAATACTATGAAATATGGGGGATCTTTACAACTAAAGGATCTGGCAGGAACATAACTGAAAGAAATGATCAAAAGGAGTCAGCTGAAATTGTACAGGGACAATCGACCTCCTAATGCTTAAAAGTTACAATGCAGTGAGAAATACATGTACATAGTGTACTATAGTAGATATTAGGACATAAAATTGATAAAATGAAATAAAAAGGAGAAAAAGGAAGGAAAAATAAATACAAAAATAGAAAAGAAAGAAAATACAAAAATACTGGGAAACATCGTGCACAGAAATAGTGAACTCAACACGACAAAAAGGAAAAATGACCGCACGCATCATATCACTGGAAAAAAGAAAACCACTATGCACTAATTAAAAGTCACTACTCACTAAGGAAAAGTCACAAAATGCTAAGGAAACTTCATGACCCACTAAGGAAAATTGCATCGCACCAAAAAATGTGGCCAATGGTTGGAAAAGAGAAAAATGGTGGTTAAGGAAAAAGGCACAAATTGGGGAATTTATGGAATTGAATGAAGCATAATAAAAAAGATTCATCTCATTAATCAAAGCCAGGTAACCTTCTCCAACATGATTCACAACAATAATGACATCCTATATGTAAAGGAGAAACACAGTCCAAACAACACCTATTGGGAAATTACAAAATCACAAACCCGTGAAGCTAGAGATGAGAGTCGAACAAAGATAATACAAAGACTTGAAGGAGTGAAATCCCAATCCACAAAGTGAGAAGTTCCCATGATGGCACCCCCAAAGGTTGGCACACAAAACAAAATGCACGAAAAAACAAAAGCAACCTTAGGCCATCGCAAGAAACTATAGAGGTAGAGAAAGAAATGGCACAACGAGAGGTGATCATCGATGTCGATGCAATTCCATCACCGTAGGTCAAACCCATGAGAACCAAAATGGTTGAGGAAGAAGAACAATCCTTAATGATGACTGACATGGAAATTTATTCACACGATAGTGCATAAGGCAACAAAATAGTCAATGTAGCCAACCTACAAGAACCTGAAAGAGCTAAAGTAGCCCACATAACAAATGGGGAGGCCAGTGAGAAAATAGAGGTTGCGGGGCCGAGACCAGAACCCAGGGTAGGGTTTGTGAAAAAATAGGAAGGGCTAGTAGAAGACATAACCATGAATCCAGAGTCGGGCACAAAAAAAACAGAAGCAGAGGTGGGGACTTCCAGCGTGCCAGTAACAAGAAAGGGAAAACAACCCCTTGTGCGGTACCCATGCAAGTAGCCTAAAGAATTAATCATATTACTGTGTATTCCAAAGGGAGTGTAGGCCATGCCAACAATAATGGGTTGCATGGAAAAACTGAAATACATAGACCATGATGTACCGGACACTGGAAAATTCCTTGAATTTGCGCAATAGGCACTAGCATATTTGGCCCATTTTGCAACTATTGTTTCGACGCTTATGCAACGTTATGTCGTTGATATGGAGATGAATTTGGAGTCTCTGAAATGTCAGTTTAGGTGATGTGGCATTTGCGATGAACTTGATCCAACGTCGCATAAGCGACGATATAGGCAAACAATCTTAAACCGACTTTTCATCTAAATTGTGACAACAACTTTTATAGTTAAACCGATGCATCATTAGAAGTTGTCATCGCCTATTCAATGACAAATTTTTAGTGTTTATGTAGTTAAACCGACGCATCAATAGAATTTGTCGTTGCCTATTTGACGACAAATTTTTGGTGTTTATGTAGTTAAACTGACACATCAAAAGAAGTTGTTGTCGCCTATTCGATGACAACTATGTGATGTTTATATAGAAAAACCATCGCATTGATAAAAAATTCCGTCACCTATTCGACGATAACTATTCGATGTTTATATAGCAAAACCATTGCATCGATAAAAGTTGTCGTCGCCTATTCGACAACAAATTTTTCGATGTTTATATAGAAAAACTGTTGCATCGATAAAAGTTGTCGTCGCCTATTCAACGACAACGTTTCGATGTTTACATAGCAAAACCGTTGCATCGATAAAAGTTGTCATCGGATATGCGACGATCAAAATTTAGTTAGAAAAAAAACAAAAAACAAATTGGGCATCAATTTTGATATTAATATTAATATTAAATCCCAAAGGGTATTGCATGAGCCCCATATTGATTTCACCAATCCTTGGGACTTCTTTGATGGAGCTTATCAAGGCTCTCCAAAAATGTGTGGGGATGGAGTCATACTCTTTTTAGATCATTACCACTTATTCTCCTTAAAATATGGAGCAGGACTGG
>JZKD02S1933964.1:470816-484969 GCA_000966675.3 Picea glauca
TTGGGATGATAATAAAAAGTAGGATACTTTAAAGGGTCATTTCTGCATGCATTACAGAACCCTTAGTGCTACTCCGTAGGGGGTTTTCTCACCCACATCAGAATTGGCAACCATACTAGGGAATATCTCTAGGGTTTTTTGGGAATACTTTTTGGGTTTTTTAAATTGGTTTGATTACCTTTTTATGAGTTTCAACAAGGGTCTGAGTTTGTAGGGATTCTGGTCTTCCATACCAGTACTCCCTGCTTTGATTGGTTGACTGCTAGTTTTCTTTTTGGAAAGTAACAGAGGTGTATGCATCCTGTAGTGGGCCTGCATGCGTACAAACCCACCCTACCTTTGGTCAGCCCACATACATACGCTGGCTGCTGAAGTGTCAGTATCGTGCCTGAGTTCAGATTTTTTTTTTTTTTTAAAGGAGAGGCAGTCATCCTCTCCCCTATTAGAAGTAATCCTCTTCAAGGGTTTTCTTGATCTAGTTCTGGTCTCTGTTGTTGCAGTCTGTAGTCTAGGTATAACCTCAGATTATCTTTTCTTTATAAAATTATCCTTGCATTTTCTTTATCAAAGTAAGTTTTGTGTCTTTAAGGGATTCTAGTTTTCAATACCATTACTCCCTGCCTGGTTTGCTGGACTATTATTTTTCATTTTTTTTAGAAGTTACAGAGGTGTATGCAGTTTGCAGTGAGCCTACAGGTGTACATACAGACCCTACCTTTGGACAACCCACGTACATACGTCGGTTGCTGAAGTGTCAGTAGTGTGCCTGTGTTGAGATTTTTTTTTAATAAAGGGCAGTCTTCCTCTTCCATGTCATAATTTGTACTTCCCAGGGGTTTTGTTGATCCATTCCTGGTCTTTATTATAACGGTCTGTAGCTTAGGTTTGACTTCATTTTAGCTTTTCTTTTTTAAAGTTGTTCTTGCATTTTACTTTATTCGGTTTTTAGACAAGATAGTGAGTCTATTTTGATCTGCCTCTTTGGTTTTGTCAGTGACTCCCCACAGTTTGGGGTGGGCTAGAAGTCATTTCTTGGTATTTTCTTGTCTTTATTTTTTCCTTTTTTATTTAGAAAAGAAGAAAAGAATACATTTTAAAATTTCTTGTCTTGGAAGCACAATAAAAATAAATATAGATTTCACTTTCTTTGTTTGGTTAAGTAGTTGGTTGTTTGTATTAAATAATCAGTAAAAAGAATGATTTCATAAGTTCTTAGCTCTTGAATTAGGAAAATAAGTAGCTCATAGTCGAGCGAAAGCTTGTTTTGAGTTTTCTGTTAAAAGATCTTAGAAAAAAAAAAGTAGTTTGAAAAGATGGTTAAAGAGTTTAAATGTGCAAATCTAAATTTGTGAAGAAGAAGTAGTTTGTTTTCAGTTTTATTATATGCTCTTCTCTTTCGTCTCTTAAAAACATCACTGGTTTCACTTTCATTCCCTTTGACTTAAGACAACCAATAAAATTAATGATTAATTAAAATCAGTTAGACTTTATGTTTATAGGGTTCATCAACTAGTCTAGGCTAGAGCCTTGATTTAGGCTTGGAGAGGAAACTCTTCAAGGCTACAAAAACAAACATACAAGTCTGTGCTAGGGAGTGCTAAAACGTCCAGTATCATGAAATTTATCCGAGACCCCCTCTAACACAGGGGCTAAACATGAGGTCACGTATGGAAAGGTAGCGGAGATAACCCCTCCAAAGCCGGACCAAACGTAGTGGGGAACACATATAGAGGGCTTATCTTGGGATTTTGTTGATCACATTTTCCATAGAGCTTCATGGGTCTCAAGTCCATTTGAGGTCCTCAATTATATTCTGGAACACTTTCTTTCGATACCCTTGATAGGTTTCGAATTGATACCCTGCTCATTGCGGTCCACTCAACTGTCGACTGTACCCTCCTGGTGACTGTTCATGCACTGGCAACCTAGTTGCCTTTATTTTAGGAAATTACACAGGTGACTACGTGGGTAGACCATGGTACCTAGGAAAGACATCAAGCCATTCTTTGAAAAGTATACCTGGAGGGTGCTTTTGTATTCAAGTTGCACTTGCAATGGTAATTTTCTCTAGTGTTGGATGGTGTAATTGTTCTTCCAACTAGATAGTGATATGCTTGTCTTATCTCATAGGGACTTTTTTCTAATGTGTGCCAGCTCTTGAAAATTAATACAAATCCCTAGTGTGTCATTGATATTCTCACATAGTGGAGGATCGAGAGCTCCTCTGATCACGAAGGCTTCTTGGCTTTCCATCGGTCAATCTAGAGCCACCCCCGCCATCGCTAAGGCAAAGACTAGACCAACAAGGGTATTTTGAGGTGACTGGATCACAAGAAACAATGCCCGACTCATCTAAGAGAGAAGAACATTTGATTCCAGAGGAACCTACCATTTCATACCTTGGAGTGGAAGATATTGGTCTATACGAACCTCTGAACATTGATCTATTGACGCTCGTTGTTGTATAGTTTATCCTTACGAGCGCTAGCTAGTTTCACAAGGAGCAATGGAAATAAATGTTGCAAATTCTTTAGGGAATTCTCATATTCCCTATATGACTATCACTACAGGGGGTGTTACACCTCCTAAGAATCCATCGTCGATCCAGAACACCATGGTCTCGACCACTTCTACCTCGGGCAATGGTCTAATTTCGTCTATCGCAGTGATCACTACTCCTTTCGCCCATAGTGTGACAGGCCCTCTATTCTCATACAAGATGTCTGGCTTCGATACAAACTTTGTCCTTTCCTACTCCACTCTACAGACTTTAGGTCTAGGGGCAGGGAGCTCTAACACTCCTCTGCAAGGATCCATGGGGGGAACTTTAGCTTCCTATAGCACTTTCCCTTATAGAGGGGGTCATATACCTCCTTCATCCCCTTCTCTCGGCAATGCTCACCAACATCCCGCCAGGCCGAACGTAAACTTTAGCTCATTTGAAGAACGTAGTCAAGGACTTCCTTTGTATAGCATGCCAGTAGGTTCGACACTGTTCTCTTTGTTCGGTGCATTTGGTAACAACGCTTTCTTATCAGCTGTTGTCTCAGCCGGAGGAAACCTCGGTTATGGACAACAAAATCCTATGCAGGGTACTATTCCTGCATAGGGGGAAAACCCAAGAATTCCTTCCCCAAAGGAACTTGGAATCTATGGGAGGGATCAGTTCCCTCGTCGGGGATGTCAACTAGGGGAAACCCCTTCCATAGCCAATGGAACCCCAAGCAAGGCTTAGGACCTATGCCCATCAGATCAGTAGGGGCACACCCTTCCCAAAATCCTTGGAATGCAATGCAAGCCCAACCTTCTATGTTCTATTACGGGATTCAGTCAATGATGTCTCAACCAGTGTAGAATCCATACGCTGTTCATGGCCATGGTTTTTATCAGAACCCTGTCCAACAACCTAACTTTTCCTGGCAACCTGGTTCCAGTCAAACTCCAGGCCCCTTTTTCCATGGTTATAATCAACAACCCAAACTACCGTTTCTAGAAACTTTGCATTTTCCAGACTTGACAAGCTTATTGAATGACCCTATCTATCATGATCCGCGTTGGCCTCCTATGTCGACCAAGTTTCCTTCAGACATTCCAAAGTTCAAAGCTAAGCCTAATGAAGATCCAGGTGATCATGTGACTACCTTTCATTTTTGGTGCTCATCCAATTCGTTGAAAGACGACTTCGTCCAACTACGTTTGTTTCAACGCACTCTTATAGGGAGTGCCATGAAATGGTACATTGAGCTCGATTTCTCAAGATACTCTTCCTTCAAAGAATTGGCAATGTATTTCTTAAACCATTTCCAATTACCTGTGAGATACGATGTCGACACCGAATTGCTGGCCAATTTTGAGAAGACAAAGATGGACCATATCTCCGATCACATCCAAGAATGGAGATGCCGAAAGAGTTTGATAAAAGTGTTAGTCCCACTAGCATTCCTTCTTGAGTGGTTTCTTAAGTCTTTGGTGCCCCAGTTATCCAAAGACGTCGCAATGTCGGGAGTGTTTTCTGAAGAAGATGAAATAATGAGAGCTCAAAAACTAGAGCTGATTTACTCTTAGTCTAGTCTACTTTATGACATTTTTCCATATGAAATGAAGTCAATACTTAACAAGACCAGATAGAGAGATGGACCACATGCTGATGTTATTTTTGGTTCAGCACAAATGAGGCTTGTTGATCAACTGTCAAAACAATTGCAACAATTGTCGTTATAGAAGAAAGTGGCCATCTAAACCACCAGTCCAGATGCCCCCCTACCCAAGTGTCATATGTACATAGTGTGAAATCGACAAACTTGAAGGCCACCCAACAGCATGACAGAAAGAAGAAACAGTGAAAGAAGGGTAAGGGGGATACGAAACATACCGATAATGCTGGCAGGGGCAACACATAAAAGAAAAAGTTGAAGTATCTGTGTAACCTGTGCATGGAAGACCACCCGACTCTCCTGTACCCTCGGCTTGCGGAGGCCCAAATGTTATTTTCACAACAACAACCTACTATGTTAACGAACCCATTTCAACATGGGAAAAATTTAACTCAATCCTCTTCAAGCACGTAAGGGGTCATTCAAGGACCCCCTCCGTCTTCGTGTAATTATTCATCTGTGAACTTGTATATGATAAAAGGTGATGCTTATATATCAACTAGAGCATATGATTAAAAAATGCTAAACACCTCTGAGAAGAGAAAAGAAGCCGAAAACCCACCTCTTCCTCTTCAGATTGAGAAGATGTTGGGAAAAACAATGACACACATCCCAAAAGGTGCGTTGAAGAAAGCTTCTCACAATCCAAATGCAAGGGCCACCCAGAACTACTCTATGGTGGAAGATGTGTCTCAAACCCCTTGTGTGATGTCTTCTTTGGAGGTCCTCTAGAGTTTCCCTTCCCAGAGAAACGCTTTGTTAGCCACCTTAGGATCTGTTGAGACTTTTAATCTGGGTATGATCATTCTTGATTCGACCGACTTAAAACCTCATCTCCCTTACCACGTGGCGTTTCAGGTAGTAGTGGCTTACACCAGGAAAACTTTTACATGGAACATTTTTTGCACAGTGGTTGATGAGGGTGCCTCGACATGCGTGATGTCATTGGCATGTTGGAAGGCCATTGGCCAACACATTTTGTCTCTATCACCAACTCTTCTTACCACTTTTGACGGTCATTCATTCCTACCACATGGCATCATCCCCTCTTTTCCTATGCAGTTAGGGGGGAAGACCATGTGCATTGACATTGAAGTGCTCGATGCATATCTAAACTACAATCTCTTTTTAGGAAGGACTTGGACCTATGCTATGAAAGCAATGATCGCTATAGTTTTCTGGGTCTTGTTGTTTCCACATGAGGGTCAAATTGTGACCATTGATCAGTTGTCTTTCTCCCATCCTGGCCCTTCATCGGGGGCATCCATGGTCCCGATGATTGATAACCCTCAACCCGACATCATCAATATAGGTTTTGGTTTGTGCCCACCTTTGATGGGTACTTTTGATTACCCACCTCATTCCGTCTACGTTAATTTCGTTTCCAACTAGCCAAAGGTTGAGATTTTTCAAGTCTCGTCATTTCCTACAACTTAATTCAACAATCCATGGACTCTTCCTTCCCCATCGGCCACGATGGAAGGGAAAGGGCACCAGGATATGGCCATGCCCTTGTCTGTGGAAGAAGTTGCATACTCAATAGTCCAATAAGCTTTCGTCGACCCCGATCTGACTCCCGCACAGGAGTTAGATCCGATTCTCGTGCCTACTTGGTCTCAAGGTTCCCTTGCCAATACTGATTCTTTAGATTTAGTCTTTCCCTCAGATAAGGAAATTAATGAAGATATTATTTCCTCCCAGATTTAAGAAGAATTGAAGCAGGACAATTCACTTTGACTATGACTGGATATAGGTCTTGTCCTATCAATCCCTCGTCTATGCACACTGTTTATGCCGAGAGTAATATGGAAACCATCGCTGAAACGATACCTATTGATATCTCCAGAACCCCTGGAATCATGGAGAATATTCTCGTCGGAGCTGACTATTCCCCCAAGGAGATTCAAATCTACACATATTTATTTAAATAATTTTGTGACATCTTTTCTTGGTATTACGAGGAAATGCTAGGCATTGATCCAAGAATTGTCGAACATGAAATCACAACTTATCCTGACACTAAGCCGGTCCGGCAGAATCTTCGTCCAGTCAATCCTAAGAAAGAAACAATGATTAAAGTTGAAGTAGAGAAATTGATCAAAGAAGGTTTTATCTACCCCATCCATTTGACTCAATGGGTGTCAAATATCGTTCCAATCGACAAAAAATAAGGTACGATTCGCGTATGTACGGACTTCCGTGATTTGAACAAGTTATGTCCAAAGGATAATTTTCCCACACCATTTATTGACCAGATAGTCAATGAATGTGAATATTACGAGGCATTTTATTTCATACATGGTTTTTTAGGATACAATCAGATACAGATCAAACCCAAACACCAACACAAAACCACTTTCATTTGTCTATGGGGTACATTCACTTATCAGAAGATGCCTTTTGGTCTGAAAATTTGTGGGGCTAACTTTCAGTGGGCCATGTCTTTTTCTTTCCACAATATCAAACATATAGTCGAGGCCTACCTTGATGATTTAGCATCATGATCTTGTAAGAGAAATGATCATCCCATACACCTCCAACTTATCTTTGAGTGATGTTGCTACTACCGGATTCGCTTGAATCCAAATAAATGAATTTTTTTCTTGACGTCGGGTCATCTGCTAGGTTTCATAGTTTCAACAACAGGGATCATGGTCGATTCTCTCAAAGTTGAGGCAATAGCTCAGTTTCCTCCACCACACACAATCCTTAAGCTTCAGAGTTTACAGGGAAAAGTGAAATTTTTACGACATTTCATCGCAAACTATGCCGAGATCACAAAGGGCTTTATGCGTTTACTGAAGAAGGACATTCCTTTTCATTGGGACGAAGCAACTCAACACTCTTTCAAAGCGTTGAAACATGCCCTCATGACTGCCCCTCTGCTTCGGCCATCCAATTATAATAAGGATTTATTATTGTAATTAGTTGCGGTAGAGTCGACCATTGGTATGGTATTAGTTCAGGAGGATCATTTTCTCTCATAATATGTGATTTATTACCTGGGTCGAGGCCTCGTTCGACTAGAACTCAATTATTCCCACGTTGAGAAACTTGCATTGGCAGTAGTTCACGCTGTCTAATGGTTCTGTCATTATATCTTGTTTCGCAAAACCATCGTCATTGTCATTGTGATACTATTTCAGTACGTGTTGACATGACGAGTAATAGGCAAAAAGATCAGTAGATGGGTAGTTTTTCTCCATGAATTTGACTTATATTTTTTTTCGAAAAAATCCAAAAAGTCGTTGGTTTTTGCGGAACTCATCTCAAAACTTTCGGTTGAGTCAGGTAATGTTATGCCTGAAGATTCACCCATTAAAAGAGACATGGTTTTGATCGCGTCTTTAGACCCATGGTATGGATATGTACTTTTCTATATCCAGACTTTGAAGTGCCTCACCTCTGCTTCTCATGATGAGTGTCACCATATATGCCATTAGGCCAAGAACTATCTCATACTTGAGGACACTTTATATCGTCGAGGTGTAGATTTCATCCTTCACCGATGTCTCACTCATGAAGAAGCATAAATCATTCTTAACGATTACCACACTCGAGCATGTGGTGGTCATTTGTCTGGGTTGGAAAAAACCCAAAATATTCTCCGAGCTGGTTACTTTTGGCCGACATTAATCAAAGATTGTGTTGAATTGGTGAAGAAGTGCCACCCATGTCAGATCTTCTCTTAGAAGATGAGGGCACACCCCGCTCCCATGTCTCCCGTCATTACCATTGGTCCCTTCACCAAGTGGGGGATTGATTACACTACATGAAACCCACTTCAACAAGGGGGCACCATTATATCATTGTAGTAGTAGAATACTTCACCAAGTGGGTCAAAGCTATGCCAACATTCAAAGATGACGGAGAGACCACAACTCTCATTTTGTTTAACCAGATTATAGAAAGGTTCAACATCCCAAGAGATATTGTCACTGACCATGGAAGTCACTTTCAGAACAAAATGATGTCTGAGAAAACATCAAATCTTGGTTTGAGGAAAGAACATTCATCACCCTACTACCCACAAGCGAATGGTCAGGTGGAAGTTGTAAATAAATCTTTTAAGACCATTCTACAGCGAACGATCAATTCGGCCAAGTAAAATTGACATTTGATGTTATATTCTATATTATGGGCCTACTGAATGTCTTTTAGGACTGCAACCAGTTTCTCACCTTTTCAACTCATTTACGGGATGGAAGTAGTCTTGCCCATAGAGTGCCAGATCCCATCTCTAAATTTGGCGGTATAGTTATTTCCAGACACTTCACCACTTGAAGAGAATTTATTACACCTCGAGCAGCTCAATGAGTAGCATCGTGATGCAACCTTGGCTAACAAAGCTCATAAACAAAAATTCAAGTGTCAGTATGATCGGTCCGTTCATCCTCGGATTTTCTCTAAAGGCGACCTTGTCCTGGTCTATGACCAAGATAAGTACCCCCTGGAGGCAGGCAAGTTCAAACCCATGTGGTTCTGACCTTTCATTGTGAAAGAGGTTCTAAAGAAGGGCACTTATCGTCTGGTGGAATTTGAGGGAAATTATTTGGCGGAGCCTAGAAATGGGCTCTACCTCAAGAAGTATTAGTCGTAGGGGGGTCGCCTCAGGTGACTTCTAGTACATATGTATAGTTCTTGTACATATGCCTTTTTATTTTTTGTCTTTGTGTTTTTATAGACGTGTCATTTTTTGATTTCATCTTTTTCACTATGGAAGATGTCAAGTGAATAAGAGGTGTTCATTGGGTTCACGGACGATGCTAGCTGGCACACTCGGAGGCTTGCTTCCCCAGCTTGGGTGATTTTTACACCTCAAAGCCATTTTCTATCTTCAAGAGGAATATGTTTTGGTGATACCACAAACAATGTTTCCGAATACAACGCAGTTATAGAGTTGCTTCGTGATGCTTTGTCACATGGTATCTCTCACCTCCGGGTCTATTTAGATGCTCAGTTTGTTGTGTCCCAGTTAAATGGGGTTTACCGCGTTTATGATCCTACTCTACACTAACGGTTCCTTAGGGTACGTCTCTTAGAATGAAGATTTGATTACATTACGTATATCCATGTTCCTAGGAGTTTGAATCAAGTTATAGATACTCTAGCTAATCATATATTAGATTGGCATTTTGCACACATGTAAGAAAAATCACACGCACGCACATGTAAATACATTTGCAAATAGAATGTAATCCATAAGACATAAAAATATGTAGAAAATATATATATATTGAAAATATCAGAGTACATGAGTGGGGAAAAGCACCTCAAAAATATGTCTAGTAAGAGTCACGGGGCTTATGCCCTCAAAAATATAAAAAAGGTTCCCTCGGTACATAAAATGTCTAGCCTAGATAAGGGCAGGGCCTATTGGCCCTGCCATAGTGAAAAAAGGCATTGGCCAAGTGCTGAAAGAGCTGGACCCAGGTTTGTAGTACCCTGAAAACGTGAGGTTGCATCGATGGCGGAAGGTCCTCGATCTTTGCCATTGGGACTATGCGAGTGAGCATGGTAAGGTTCCGTTCCACCCATCTCAAAAATCTATCAGCCTCTCCGGTTGGAGGCCCCCCTACTACTGTTGGTACTGCCTCTGGTCGAGGATGCCGCCTGCTCCTCGCGAAGTCTGTTGGAGGCACTGGTCCCACAACTGCAAATAATGGAAACATACTTGTCAGATACTCTGGTACATAAAAAAAAATGATATATATAAAAATAAATAAAAATTAAATAATGTTGAAAAAATAAAACAAGCATACCTAACTCTCCCCACTCTTTTTTGGGAGGTACGACCATGTCATGGTTCCTGGAGAAGTCGATCCCAGCATAGGGGTAGTCCTCTATCACCGAAATTTGTTGTGCCCACCAGGAAAAAAACTTGTCATCAAAGGCCTTGATAGTCCTCTCTCCCCCTTGTCATGAAAAAAATGCCTCCCACCTGCATAACGTTGGGAGAGAGGCCTCGTTCCCTCGTAAAATCTGAAGCTTCCTCAGTCATCGGAGTCAACGAGTATCCCTCAAGCATGAATGGCTCCACATCTGGGTTCCAGTAATCTACCAAGGCATTTAGCAGCCTGGGTTGTGCCCTCATGAATGGACACTGGAAGAATTTTAGCAACCCACATTGTGCTAAGGTAGAGACAACAACGGGGTATTATGAGACCCAAAAATCAAATTCCTCATGTTCCCTCTCTCTCCAATGAACATACATCCTACAAACACAAAAAAAATGGAGATTTAACTCTTGCTTTCCCCTTTTTTCCCACTTATTGAGGGTGTACGTGGGATATACTGAGGACAGTCACGTGTACACACGGGCATTTTATATTCTTCCCGTGTGCACACGCGGACTATTCTTGGACATCCCACGTACACGTAGGGTTGACCCTTTTAAAGGTCAGCACCCCCCAAAAAAACAAAAATAAATTGAAAAAAGAGGAATGGAAATGCAAGAGGGGATAATTTGTACTTACTTGGTCCAAGCAGAAGTTTGTTCAAGCAGAAGTTTGTTTCATCCAGTGAAGCTCTCGTAATCAACTCTTTTGACAAAAGGGTGTTTTTGGCTTCTTAGTCAATTTCTCAATTAACAATGGTGATAATGAGCTGCCAGCTTCTATTTATAGAATTTTTGGCTCCTTTTTGTCAATTTTTGGGCCCCTTTGTCATTTTTCTAGCCTGGAAATCATTTAGTATAGTTCAAGAGTTTCTTATGGAATGTTACGATAATTACAACTTTGGGTATTGGGAAGTTTTTGGAGATTTGGGTCTTTTTTAAAGGTCCTTTGGTAAACAATCATTTTTTCAACTTGTTGCATTTAAGTTAGGACTCCACCTCCACTTTTTGTATCTCGTTGTCTTTTTCACTTTTCCATAAGATCAACCCCACCGAGATGCAACACAAAACCATCATTATTGCTTTAGAAGTGTCATAATTTAGTGGTGGATCCTACCTTCACATGGACTCCCTAGATAGATCCTGGTTGCATTTTTGGCGTCCATGCCGTCATTAATGACTATAGGCTCGGGAGTCCTTGATTAGTATTGTCCTAATTATGAGTTTGAGCCTCATCTGCATGATTCATCATCAATCTTGACCTCACCCTTGGACTCCCAAATAGTGACGAGTCTTCTTTTAAGCCCTTTTCAGACCCTCTAAACATGAAAAGATTGTCAAGTGATCTTGTTGCCCTTCACACTCACTAAATTGAAATTTGAAGGCACACCTATCCAGCGGTAGTTTACCCCTTTTTCATTCCGAATGGTCAACTATACAAACGAAGGTATACTCTAGAAGCTTCGGTTCTATATAAGAGTATTCTCAGGTATAATTTTAACCCCTTTTCAGTCCTGAGGGACTAAATTTATGAAAAAGGAACCCCCACAGAGTCCATACTTAATCTCTTTTCAGACTCCCTAAAATTGAAAAGATCGTCGAGTGACCTTGTTCCTTCACACTCGTTAAAATGGTCCAGAAGAACATCCCATACGAAGTCCATAATTAAGCTCTTTTCAGACTCCTTAAAAGTGAAAAGATTGCCAAGTGATCTTGTATTTGTCACACTCATTAAAATGATTTTGAATAGACGTATTTTCGGTGCTAGTTTACCCCTTTTTTGAACCGACTAGACTACCTTCGAAAAATATACCCCAGTGGAGTCTCCTTTTACGTTTTTTCAGACTCTCTAAAAATGAAAACCTGTCGAGCTTACTTTCTCTGGGCTCGTTAAAATTACATCAAAGGACGTTATCAGTGTGTCTTGTTAATCAAATTTTCATTCCTATGCCTTTGGCCTAATGTCGGCTCCATGTTTCCCTCATTTGAACCATTTGAGGCATGCCTTATACGCAATCATTGTAGCACTTTTGCCTCTACGTCTTGACACCTTGACCCATAGAGGGATTTTCCCGAGTGTCCTTTTCCTGCATATGTTTTCTTTCTTTGAACATTAGTGTGTTCCTTGTGCTTGGAACTAGTATGTTTGTGACACTTGTTCCTCCTTTGTAACGTATCATTCTTTTATTCTTTTTCAAGATTCCCAAAAATTATTGAAAAAGACAAAAAAAACAAATATACCCCAAAAATAGGAAGGGAAAAGTATTTTATTTTTGTTGGTATCACAATGAGTCTCCCTTGGAAAAAGTACATCCTTTCATTTGTTCGTCAATCTCTGGGATTTAATATGAACTTAGGAAGTTGTTCTCGCTATATAGAGCTATGTCCTCCTCCGTTTGGTTATTCTTCCAAACATATGGAGAGTTCGAGTTGCCTCCTGCATCATGAATTTATGTCAATACCATGTTGTCTAAGTCTCATCATGTGTCATGCTATTGTCCAAGGGAAATTTTTACCAAGCTTGAGTCGCCCCTTCTGCAGTTTGTCTCTTGACCTCATGCCCAGTCATCCCGAAATCCCAATCAAGTCTTTTTTTGAAATCACTGAAGACCTTAGCTTGATCATCAAGATCCTCTAGTCTGTTCCCTGACAAGCCATCGAAGACCTCTGGGTAGTGAATTCGTACACTCATATTACACTCCTACCCGAGTTATGAAGATTTTGAAGTTGTTGCTAGAGCTCTGAAGGCCTCATATCAAGCCATCAGGCATCATTAGCTTCTTGAAGATGGATACTATACATGTATATATTTTTGATTTCGAGATGTAGATCCATTGTGTATTGCTTGCAACTACACTTTATATAGTTATATGGCATGGATCTACAGTGTATTTGATTGGAAGCCATGATTTTATTTAATTTCAAGCATGGGTATGCCTGCCTCGGTGAGACAATTGTTATTTTGCAGATGGCACCTCTCGAACTCTAGTCCCTAGACTCTCTTGCTTCATACGTTGGTGAATATTGGTAATGTATTTTGGCCATTAGATGCTCTTCTAACCTCACACATTAGGGGTCATCTGCTATAACCGTAATTTGCACCAGACATGCATACCTGGCATCATGCCATCTTACTTGCCATTTTTTCCAAGCCACCATTAAACAACTCTTCTAAAAACCATATTTTTTAAGATGTACATGCCCTGTATCACTGTTGCATGTGTGTATACGCTAGATGACCCATTACAACCCACGTATACTAACAAAAGCACAAAAAATAGAAAGTTGCAGATGGAATACAGATTTTCGAGTAATTTCTTAAACCATTTGACCACTCATATCCAATCACTCAATCATATAACTACCCTCTTTTATCCTATAAAAGAAGAGGTAAGGGTCCCATTCAAAGAGAGAAAAAATAAGAGCAAAGAAACTCTTCCAATTTTTGTATTCCCCTTGCCTCAATATTTTGCAACCATTTTGTGAGTACTAAAGAGGAGAAGCATATGTGGAAGCAGTTGGTGCACAATTGAAGAGGAGCCCAGGACCAGGTTTGAGGAGCAGTGGTCGATCTCACCATTGTAAGTTACTTTTGTGAGGTTAATAAGAAAGAATTACTTTTCCCGTCCTGCCATATGAGGTGTTCAATATTCAATTTTGATTATATTTTATTAGAACCTCTAACCCACTAATTCATATATAAGATGCATGTTTGGAGTTCTTTGTTTGTCTGTTTATGAATGGAGGTTGTCTTTGGGAGGAGACTTGGAGTCAAGGAGCAACTGAATGCAAAAGGATCAACACCAAACGAGGAGTTCAAAGTAGAGTTACCATATCTTTTTATCCTTGTGTTTTATGCATAAATGTGGGGTATATGTTGGGATGATAGTAAAAATTAGGAGACTTTAAAGGGCCATTTCTGAATGCATTATAGAACCCTTATTGCTAGTCTGTAGGGGGTTTTCCCACCCACATCACTGAAAGTGAAAATGTATCCCATGAAATTCATGATGAGGAAACAAGGAAGGTGAATCAAGAATGGGGAAAATCCAACTTTGGGTTGAAGACCAACCACGTTCCTAAGATCGATATGAGGAATTTTGATGGCAAGGACCCAATTACATGGATACTTCAGATGGAGCAATTCTTTGATCTACATAATG
>JZKD02S1933965.1:34747-60597 GCA_000966675.3 Picea glauca
ACCACTTCTGGAGTAATTTTCCAAGTGTTGGCAATGATTTCTTGGAGGTCGTTGTAATACCCCGCGAACATGCTTGCATTTGTACTTATGACTTTGGGGTCCTAAGTGCTCCCCAACAATGTGAACTGCATGGCATAAAAATGACTGGTCCGCTCGCAAAAGTATGTGTACTAGGGCTCCCTCCATCCGATAAAGGCGATCAATATGAGTAGCCAAGAGTAATGAAAATTTGTCCCCAAGTCCTGCGCATCTCTGCAGTCCTCAAGGAATAGGTTTAATAAGTACGGGGCCCAACTGAGCATAGTGCCCTCCGTGCACTATGCTACAACTACAACAACCCCGATAGGGACTTCCTCCTTGTGACACTTCCTAAGCAACTTGCAAGCCATGAGTTTGGTGACCAACCTTGTTGCTGCGTCGTTGATGCACTTGATGATGATTCCACTCGACCCTCTCTCCATGTTGTATGTCTTTTTCATCTCCTCCACCAACACATTCTCCTTTGTCTTTTCATCGAGGTACTGTGTAGGATTCTCCCCCCGAGATGACAACCCTATAATATAAGCAATGAGCTCCACGTCTATGGAGACAAGCTCTTCCACCCATAGATACCCTCCGTGGGTGACTGCCATCAACTTCTTAACTCAATTGTTTACATCGCAACCCCTTCCAAAATGTGGGATATACAACATGTTTAGAAATCCGGTGTTGGATAATCCGATTGCCCACTGTTTTGGTTGAAAAATTGGATCGCCGAAGGGTCCTATACCCACGTTGTCAAGGTAGACTTTCCTTGTAAATTCAGGGAATTTGTCCACGTTGGCCACATCATGGTCTGAGTAGCATCATTTTTCCACGCATCCCAAAAGGTTAGGTGTGGCCTACACCCCTTCCAGAATGCGCTGCAAGACTATGGCTGTTGCATCCTGTCTGCGCGGTGATCTTGCTATGGGTTGTTTGCCCTTTCGCTATGGTGGTTGGTTCGAGGTTCCATCCCCCATTATTCTATCATCGACATATGCCTTTGGCCAACCGATAATAGCTTCTACTATACCCTCCTATTGCTGCTCTGGCTCTGCTGTGTGTGATTGTCCTAGCACGACTGCTTCTGTCTGGTTTGGGGCTGTCCCATTTACCCTCAGGGCCTCTTTAGTGTGTTCATGGCATGAAGGATTTCCTGAGTCCTTGGCCTGCTGGTCCTGTCCCATTTCTGGCATATCAATGTCCATGCCAACCGCTGTTGTTGGTTGGGTTTCCTCCACCATAGGTGTGGTTCTCGATGGTTCCACATCGGGTGAGGGGATTTCATCCAAATTGACAAATTCGACAGTCTGTGCGGGTTCCTGTTCCATTCCCTGTGGATTTTGTGGTGCTCTGTGATGGCTTCGAGGTCTTCTGCAGGCCTGGCTCGACGCACCTAGCTTGGGTGGTGCCATGGTGGTTAGAGATGATTTCCGCCAAGTTAGTTCGCTCTATAACTCTTGCTAGATTGCTCTATGTTTCGTATAATCTCTTGCTCTGTGCTTTCACAATTTCATAACAACCCTTCTGTTACTCGTGTGCCTTCCTTATATAGCAAGTGTTGTGAAGCTTCTCGGAGAAGCTACCCGAGCTGTGGTTTAAATGAATTGGTGCTTCCCGCGTATGCGACATTGAATTCCCTTGACGTCGCCAGTTGACACGATTAATGCGACATCACTTCAAAATGTCTTGTCATTCAATTTTGATAGACATCGCCAGTTGGCGCCTGTTCGTCGTAACCACCAATATTTCCAATTTCTATTTTTTTTTTCTGACCGTTGGTCCTTTTTCGGCGCGCTAAATTTTCCAAGTGCGCGCTATGTTGTTTCATCGGTGCACGTGGACATTTTATTTTTGCCTCACTGAATCTATTTTAGCTACTTTCTATCTTTTGGTGTTTGGCGTGGAAACCCCTCTGTTGTTGCACACAATCCTTTGTTGTCTAGCGCAATCTTCTTCTTCTTTATTTTTTTTGTTTTTTACCTAAGTGCTAGGAGGTTGACTGTCCCTATACAGTTTCAGTCCACTCCCATTGATCATTCCTCTGAATTCTGTTCCTCCCAAATCCTTCAAATGTACAACTCCCCCATCTATGATAGTCTTTACTTCATATGGTCCCAACCAATGCATTCTGAGTTTTCCTGGGTGCTGAAGAGATTTACTGTCGAACACCAAGACTAGGTCTCCCTCCTTGAAACTTTTCCTTTTAATATGTCTATCATGCCAATCTTTGTCCCTTGATTTCTTTACCTCTTGGTGAAACCCTTCTAGAATCCTATCTTCTTCCATGAGCATCAATTGACTTAGCCTTTCTTGTACTACACCTCACTCTGTCATGTTAGTAATTTCTACTACGCAAGAACTAGGTACCAAAAATTCCAATGGCACCACTACTTCTTGTCCATACACCAATCTGAATGGTGTCTTCCCTATCAATTGTTTACATGTAGTCCTATATGCCCACAGTACCGCTGGTATCTTCAAGTCCTAATCATCTCTGTTGACATTGCAGATCTTTGTCAATTCATTCTCTAGGATCTTATTAAAGGCTTCCATTGCTCCATTTGCTTGAGGATGATATGGTGTACTCTTTTGAGATAGACTTCAAACTCCTCAGTCATAGCCTTAATAGTGTCATTAATGAAGTGAGTGCCTTGGTCACTCATCAAAATCCTTGGGCATCTAAATCTAGTGATCACTTGCTCAAAAAAGAAGTGTGTTGTTGTGTCTCTACGCTACAATCTTTTACTGGTGGTGCTTCTGCCCATCTTGTTAAGTACTTTGTCACAATAATAATATACCTTGCTCTCGACCTTTTTTTTGGTGGGTTAATTGGTCCCACAAAGTCTATTGCCCATTTTTCAAATACCTGCAAGGTTACTTGTGGCCTTAGGGGCATCTCATCCTGTCTATTAGATTTACCAACCCTCTGACATACATCACATCTCTGGCAGTAGTCCTTTGAATCTCCGTGAACAGTTGGCCAACATAGTCCTGTGTGAATACCTTTTGTATGATATCTTTGCCTGCATAATGTCCTCCTGCTATTCCCTCACGAGACTCTGCTAAAATACTAGGTCTCTCATGTTCTAGTACACATCTTCTCAAGATGTTGTCTGCACCCATCTTGTATAAGTGTCTTGCAATCAATTGATAGCTTGCAACTCTGACAACCAGATTTTTCTTCCGTACAGTGTTGAATTCTTGTGGCGTAGTCCCTGTACTGTGCATCAATGAAGTTTTCCTCTAGATTTGTAGGTTCCTCTCCATTGGTGATCCTTGACAGGTGATCAGGTCCTGCATTCAACTTCCCTAGTTTGACTATCACCTCGAAGTCAAATTCCTAGAACAACAGTAACCATATACAAATTCTCCCCCCCCAACACTGGCTTGTCGACTAGGTATTTGAGAGTTGAATGATCTATAAACATATTAAAATTCTTTCCCAGTAAGTAATGTTTAAACTTCTGAAGTGCATAGACCATAGCTAGGCCTTCTCTTTTTGTGGTATTATAATTCTGCTATGACTCTGACAGTTTTCTGCTAGCAAATGCTATAGGATGGTCCAATTTCCCTATTCGTGGTTGCACCAGAATAGCTCCAAGTGTTATAGATGATGCATCTACATGCACATGAAATTTCTTTTTCCAATCCGATAATACTAGTATTGGTGCGATTACCATCTTCTCTTTTAGAGTGTCCAATCCTCGTTGACAGTCCTCATTCCACTAAAACTTATTATCTTTTGTCAATAGTTTCTCCATTGGCGTAATGATATGTGCATACCCTTTTATGAATTTAATATAGTATCATGTGTGTCCCAATGTTGCTCTTAACCGACGTACTAATTTTGGTGGTGGTAGGTTAACAATTACTGCAATCTTAGCATGATCTACTAGCAAACCTTGTTTGCACACTATATGGCCCAATAGTATCCCAAAATATGTTCCAAAGATGCAATTATTGATATTTAGCGATATTTGACACTGCTTGAATCTTTCTAACATCAGCCTCAACACCTCTACAAGGTCTTTCAACAAACTGTAGACTATCCAATCATCTAGATATACCTTTAGCAACTAGTGGATGAATTCTTTGAATGCAACTATGATTACTCTGGAAAATATTGTTGGTGCATTATTCAGTCCAAAAGGAATGATTCTGTACTGGTAGGACCCCCATTTTGTGGAAAAAGTGGTCTTGTACTTGTCTTCTGGGGTTATCTTGATCTGATGGTAGCCCGAGAATCCATTGGTGAATGAGTAAGCTTCATGGCCTCCTACATTCTCCAACACCTCGTCTGTGAAAGGGGTAGAGAAAGGGTCATGTAGGCAAGCATCATTCAACTTCCTCAGGTTGACACATATCCTTATCCCTCCCTGTTTCTTCTCCTAAACTACCATAGGGCTTACCCATTCATATTCCTCCACTGGTTCTATGATTCCAGCCTCCAACATCCTGTCAATTTCTACTTTCACTTTTTTCTTATATATTGGGTTTAGTCTATAGGGTATCTATCTGATCGGTCTTGCCTCAGGTTTGAGAGGTATCTTCATTTCACCTAGCTCTCTTTCTATGCCTTTCATTTCTGTGAACGTTGTTGGGAACATATCGTTGTACTCACACAATAACTCTATTATGCTTTCTACTGTTTGTTCATCCCAGTAGTCTCCAATGCTGTCCATTTTGGGATTCTCAGCTGTCCCAATGTTGACTTTATTCACCTTGATCGACACAGAAAATACTTCTGATTCCAGAGGTGTACCTTCCACCTCTCTTTCACCTTCAATCTCTATTATTTGAATTTTGTGTGGGTCATCTTCCTCCGATGCTTCTTCCTGCACATGGTAGCACGAAAATAGTTCTTTTACTGTCTGTCTATTCTGTTGTTGATATTTTGTCATAAGTTCAACTTTTGGTTCCTTAATGAATATCACCCCTCTGATTTGTTTGATTGTTGAGTCTATGTTGGGGTTCTCATGTTCAAATGAGAAAGTGACTGTAAAATTCTACTGTAATATTGTCCAGTCTGTAGTTCCTCTGTGCAATTCCTGGTCTATATACCAGTTTGTTGGAATCCATTCTAATGTGTGAATAAAGTGATGAGGCCATTCCTCTGGTGGTGTCATTTTCCATAGTGTTCTTCCAGTGTCCCCTGTCCATCATATTTTTGCAGTTGGTTGCTTCCCTGTTCTGCTCCAAATCTAGTGCACAGTAACCGCTTACATTGATACTAGTCCTTGATTGTCTCTTTGTGTGCACCCCGCCATCTTGAAGGTGTTTCCTTAAGTGCTATATCCAGAGCTAAGAGCCTTTTATTTTATAACACTTCATCTTCGTATCTTGTTAAGAATGCTTCTAAGTCATTCACCCCATGGAAGCTGGGAGGTTCTCTTATCTCTCTACCTACCCATCTTACCGCGTGGTATATTCTTGCGCATCTTCTTGTGGAGACTTCATGCAACCTCTACTGCCAATTCTCCAACCTTGTATCTGAGTCCAAAACACATGACGTGGTACTTCTCCAACTGATTACCCATCCACAATTGGATTCACATAATCTTCTTATTGCGCGGTGGTTCTGTACAACTGGTTAATTTACTCCAGGTAACTCCAGGTATAAACAAGTGGGTTCTACAAACCTTTCCCCTTCCGATGGATCTAATGGAAAAATGACTCTATATTCTCCTGACTCAAATGCCATCTTCCTCGTCTTTAAGTTTATTATGGCCTGATTTTAAAACACCCAATGTAAGCCAAGCAATACCAGATAAGGTGTTGTGCATCCACTATCTCTAACACTTCGAAATCGGCTTTAGTGTGCACTCCATCCAAATCTACTGTGACCCCTTTTAGCCTTCCAATTTGTAGAACTCTGTGTTGATTTGCTAGTTTCAACTGAACTGGTGAATATCCTAATGTGGGCTCTCTCATACATTGGCATGTATTCTTGGGTAACACATTTACTTCGGATCCTAAATCCAATATAATATCTCCCATGTTGAAATCTCCAATATTGGCATTCATTCTAAACTCTCTGCTTGTTCTCCTCCTTGTATGCAGATGATTAATTGTTTTCTTCTTTAGCTTTCCCTCTACTTCCGTGCTACATCTTTCTAACATATTTTGTAACAATTTAATAGATGATGGATCATTTACTAGTTTGACATAGGATTGCAAAAAAACATTAATTGTACTTACTTGTCCTAAGGGTTGTGCTTCATTATTGTGATCCAACGATGGAGGCATCTCATATCTTGGTACTTCCTAAGTATGTTGCACATTTTATGTTGATACAATGTCTAGCTTCAAGAATTCTTGTCTGTCCTTGAATATCTCCTTTTTTTTATGTGCATCAAACTTCTTATGGGGTTCATCATTCTTCTTCACCCATTGGTGTTGTGTTGGATCTTGTCTTGCCGCATCGTTTTCCTCTTAGCTCCTCCATGCATAACTATGTTGATATTTCTTCCATCATCCCTTTCTTCCGCCGAAATCCACTGAAAATTTTGATTGTTCTGATTTCTCGTTTCCTGGATCTTCCCCAATAGTGTAGGAAAGTCTTCTTTGTCATGATCTGATGCACGACAATACATACACATTGCAAGTGGAAGTGGACATTCTCTTGCATAGTGTCTTGGTTGTTGAAAGTTGTGGCATACCACTGGTCCTATGCCTCTTCCAAAGCCTCCTCTTCCTCTTCCTCCACCTTTGTAGCCAACTCGATCTTCTCACAGTGCGTTGTACTGGGGCGCCTGGTTATACTGCATGGGATTATAGTGTGGCTACGTGGTATTGTACTGTGGATGCGTAGTGTTGTATGGGGCTGATACTTGGTTAAAATGTGGTGTAGCTTACCTGGTCATCATTTCTTCCTGCACCCTGTAAGCATATGATGTTCTTTCCCTCATCAAGTCGATGGTCCCACAATCTCTGTCATCATGGCCTACTAACTTGCAAAAGTTGCAATATGAACTTTTAGGTACTGTCTGGTATTTCCGCATCATTGGATAGTGATATGGATCATGCCCCTGTTTCTTATAGATTTCACACCATAGTCCTCCTATTGGAAAATGGTTTGGCAGTCCTTTTTCCATGTACTGCATGAATGTATGGAATTCATTGTTATGGTGTCCTTCTGTCCTACATGTGGTACACCAAACAGATTCTCTTTTGTCCTTACCACTGTTCTAGTTTAGCTGAAAGGTTAAGTTCTTCAGATCCTCCTTCAAATGCTCTACAACTGGATCTGTCTTCTGATATTGATTCTCTTCCAGTTGTAGGGATGCCTGCAGAGCCTCTTCCTGGGTTTGAAAATTCTGTTGTCGCAAGGGGTATTTCAAGTGTGGGAGCAGTGAATTGACAAACATATTCCTATGATGCATATCTATCATGACATAATTTATCTTTCCCTTCAATTGCTTGAATCTTTGGTCAATCTATCACACAGATTCTCCTGGTTTCTATCTAATCTCTATCATCTCATTCATGTATTGATCCTCTGAGTTATGCTTATGGAATTCATTTATCAATAGATTTTTGATATCTCCAATTGTTCTAGTTGTACCTGGCGGACTATTTGTAGCTAAGCAGATGTACCAATCCAGTGCACGATCTCTTAGCGTGATATCTAATTGCGCAAGTTTAGTGTTCTCATATATGATATGTTTTGCTTCCCAGATATTTTCACAAATGAACAAGTGTTTCTTAGGGTCTTTTGATGCCTCTCCTTTGAATTCTGGTAACCTGATGGTGGGATCGTGTCTTGCCATCCTGAATGTTGAACTACTACCTCTGCACAGTGTAGATACTTGACTAATGCTTCATGAACTGGCTCCCCCAATTGTTGTTATGTGTGTAGATGTACTTCCTACTGTCTTCCTTCTCCCAAAATTCGGTTGTCTAAATGGTGGTGTTCTTATTGGTGTATTAGTCACACATGGGTTTATGGGTTCCACACTGAAACTGATATGGATAAGAGTGTTGCCTTTTGTTCCCATTCTTGTACCTCTTGTATTCCTCTCATATGTCATGCATATGATTTCCTCAATCTGATCCATAGCCTGGAGATCCTCTACCTATTCTTCATCACTTATTGAGCCCTCCCTCGCGTCTATGGCTCTCTTCTTGGTGTTCATATTAGATTGGTAGGGTACTCCACTGCGCGTTCTTCTAATTGTTGCCATGATATGCTTGATTTGGTCTTCCTCCATCATGATTGGGTCCAAGGCCTTATCCTTCTTTCCTTTATCCATTTCTCCTTCTCCTGTCAGTGCATCCCCCCTTCCCCCATGCACACAGAGAAGTCTAACTGTCTGAGGCCATTGCCATTACACCTTTGTTATATAGTAATATCTTAATGGAAGTATATAACGATATGATATACCTACCTTGAGGTCCCCTCAATACCTATTGCTCTGCTGCGCTGTAAGACTTCACAATATCTACTGCAAATTCTGTGATAAATCCTGCAACAATGTTGTCTAACCAATAATCTGCTGCACGAGTAAATTTATTGTCAACTTGTTGTAGCTGTGTGATCTCTTTAGGATTCCACTCTAGTTGTCTGATATGATTTGTAGGATGGTTGTCTTTCAACCTTACTAACCACTTCTGTAACACATACAGGAAATCACAGAAACATACATCATGCAAGTCGTTGAATACATACTTGTCCAGATATTTGCGCGATGTTAACTTTGGGTTTCTATTGTATTTCTACGCAAATTCCAGCTCCTTTGTTTTCAACTAACTCTCTATCTCTGCCTTCGTTGCGTTCCACAACCTTAACATCCCCTTTTAGATTTTCATTCTCTTATCATCTTGTCGTCAGATCTGGCACTCTTTTTATGCTTCTTTAGTAGATCTCATTCACTCAGTCCCATCCTATTCCAACTGGAAACATAACCATTTGTTGGTTTCAACTTCTACTTTATCAATTATCTACTTTGATATTACCTTACTGTCAGGCTGACCTAGGTTCAGATGTAGCAAGCTCCCAACAAAATCCCTCTAAAACTATCGCTCCCCTTGGTAAACCAGAAGGAAACACAACACATAGGGTGTACTGCACAGTCTCACCCGAGATAGCTCTATGGGTGTCTGCAATACTCAGGTGTTTGCAGTAAGGGAATGAGTGGAGATATGTGATTATACTTTGTGATATTTATTTATTTGGTCTAACCTCCCGATTAAAACATTCATTCTTATTCATGCATGCAGATTATTAGACATAACTAGTTCCTTCATTCATTCATCTAACATTTAATTCTTAACAACAATAAAAAATGCATGCATTCAACCACATAACACAAGCTTTACCATGGTTCACCCCGTCCTAGGATACGTCCACAAATATCTAGCTCTCAATCTCTTTATTATGTTTCAGCAATATGTCATGCCGTGCGTGTTTACAATCTCAACAGGCTTACCGATCCCTGTGAGGCTGACTAGATCGCACCAGGCTCCTCAGCCTGCAATCTAACCCTCGAGATCGATTTGCTCACTTCTTCTCTAGCTCACCAGCTTACAAAAGCTTGCAGTTCTTACAAACCTTACAACTTCTGACCTATCTCTACCTCCTAGGTACTATTGATCTCTTTTTGTATCTATCCCACTCAAGTACCCCTCTAGGTCCCTCTTCTGTCCTCTAGCTCCTCCCCTTTAAACCTCCTAAGTACTACTTATATATATTCTTGGCTCATCAACCATTACTTTACATTGCAAAAACCCTAACCCTAACATAATTAGGTCTCCCTTGCATGTGTGCCTCACATGCTTCCCTTGCACGTGCTGCTTTTCCTTCTAGTTGTCCTTTCTTCCCTTCATTCTTCTCTCCCCAAAAATAACCTTTTCCCCAAGATGGGTCTGCATCCAACAATATGGAAGGTCAAGGATCATGGATCTCATGACATGGCATGTAAACTCGACATATTTTTTAATTTTTGAGAACAAAACCCGATGTACGTGGGTTGTAATGGAGAAACCTGCGTATATGTGAGTTGTCTAACTGTGGCTTGCATATATGGACAAAAATATGTAATTTTGGATCTGGAGTGAGAAAAAAGGGGAAATTAAGTCTAAAGAGGGAAATGGAAGGCCATCAAAGAAAATGCATGGAGTGAGGAAATTTTTTCTATAATAGATGACCCCTAATGTGTGAGGTCATAGGAGTATCTGTGATGGTCGAAATATATTATAATTCCCAGAAGTGGAGTAATGAAGACTCAACTGGAAGTACTAGTTATTCATGAGAATAATACAATTCATATTGACTCTATACACATGGCTGCCAATTTGAATTACACCATAGATCTATGTGAATAAATATTGAATAGTTGTTCATGGCCATGAATAGGCAATACAAAGTAGACATATACCATAGGCTGTCATAGTCACGAACAATACATAGTGGAGTCCAGTCTCAAAATCAACTGAAGATATCTATATACAATGGAGTACAAGTTGATCTTCCATGATCACTAAAGACATATAGGTTCTGGTCCGATGAAAGAAAAAAACTGATATAGGATGCTGCGACTGTAAAATGGAGGTCTTCTACACTATTTGCCAAAGGTGCAAGTCTATATTATGTGATTAAAGGAGTTGAAGTTGAATGCAATGAGACTTCGTTTGATTACCGGTCATTATGGTATACCATTAAAAATCACGAGACAACCCACCGATAATGAAAGTAGGTGTCAAGGCACCAAGTGCATTCAACAAGTGTGAATATGGGTGTTGATGTTGAACACTTGAAGAATAAATTGATTAGGATACATTTATGTATTCCCAATTGTCGATGGCAGGAGAACCTGCCATTGATGACTGCAAGCCTCTAGGTACTCATAGGACTCTAGATCTCGATTTCAAAATAGATGAGTCGAGGTCGATGGAAGGAGACCCACTGAAAGGAGAGCATTAAGGCATCTTTCATCATCCAATGCGAGGTACAAAACAATAGCTTGATGATTAGGAGAAGCTTAGACGAATAGGATGTTCACGGACCAATGACCATGTGCATCTCTCACATGCACCAGATGCAAGTAGTGCATAAAAGAAACCCTTTGAATATCATCCAATAATGAAAAATGTTGACAAAGGTGAGGAAAACACCAATAGAGCTAATGGAATCCAAGACACTGCACGAAGCCCAATGTGTGAATATATTTCTTGCCGTTGAAAACAAGTGAAACCCCCTAGTCAACAAATGATGAGTAAATGTCATCTGATGGGTTCAAGGCTACCTACTAACGATGAAAGTAGGACAAGGGTGCAAAGTGGGACAATAACTTCACATGACTCTAAGATTCACTTGTAAGGGGATGGATGACATGCAAAGTCAAGAGTTCCGAGGAATGGCCGACACATGATTATACTTCCTTTGAACAATAGCATGATAGAGATGGATAACTCATGCAACATAGACTTAACATTGATCATTGACAAAAGTTTGTGATGCATGAGGCATCAACAAAATCTCCACAGAGACTAGTCAGAGGAGTAGACTCTAAGTAATGAGTTCATCTTCCTAAGGTCATGCTAAACCCAAATCTTGGATGAAATGGACTCAAGAGTTTGTTCTCTATTCGAAGGCGACACGACTGCTGCCAATAGGAGATAATATTATTTTCCCGTCCATATTTTTTTTGGTTTTTTCATAGTAAAATAAATTTTATGATACAAGAGAGGAAAGGAGTGTCACGAGTAAGCAACTAGTTCCAAGGAGTGGAACATACCTATTCTCAATGCAAGGGACCACATGTGGGGCATGGACACTTGGGGGGATGTTTTCTCTACGGGTAAAGGGTGTCAAGTTGCAAAGGATGTACAAAAGGCAATGCTTGGATAACGATGAGAATTGTTGGGGAAAGAGGCTTATAACGAGAAAGTGGGAGCCGACATTAGGCTCAACGATGCAAGCGGGATAATGAGATGCAATCACAACTTAACTCAAAGAATGTCCTTTTTAGTAGATGTTAGTCTCCTAGGCTCAAAAAAGATAAAATGATAACCAGGAGAACTCTTCTAGTCATTGGTGACTAGAATATTCCTTTTTCATAAGTAGTCTACTTGGTTCGGAAAAGGCTTAAAATTATACCAAAGTAGACATCCTTTCAAAGAAATTTAACGAGTGTAAAAGAGACAAGTTCACTCGACAATATTTTCATTTTTTCAGGAGTCGTAAACGAGCTTAACCAAGACTCAGCAGGAGTCCCATAGGTAATGGTCATAATGATATTGAGTAAGAAAATGGGGTTCAAATGCAAAGTCATATTAGGACTATAAGGAACTCCTAGACCTATGGAGTAACTTATGCATGGGAACCAAATGACAAAAGTGTTCTAACTAGGGTACCCATGTTTGGTAAGTTTCTACCACTTAATAACGACACTTCTAGTAGCAGCGAGAAAGTTCTGTGTTGTTAAGAAATGGGTTCGTACCTAGGGCATGTGAATCACGGTCATAGGACGATGCAGAAATGCAAAGCGGGGTGAGAACCTATCCTATATGCCAGTGATGAAATATACCTACCAGAGACACAAACGGGTGATAGGACATTGGAAATCTATAAAAACCCTGGATAAAACCACTTCAAACCAGGTCATTCACTGTGCTTTTAGTCCATAAGGTCAAAAATAGAAAATATAGGGTAAAACTATATAAAGTGGGTAAAAATGATCTATTAATAGTAAAAATAAGATTTTTTTACCATATCATTTGAGTTTTTCACCCACATAGTGCTTTTGAGGCCACTTTACCCACAATCTTCTAGTGATGATTTTGGGAGCTACGATCAACAAGATTGGAAATCGTCTGGACCAAGTGAGTGCCTATCCTATTCTCTTCAATTTCCATGGTTTAATCATTAGTTTTAGTGCTCAAATTTTAAGTTTAAGAGGCCATAATTTGGAAACTATGATGTATGCGGGCTATAGTTCATCGGGTCACGTACACGACCCCATGTACGTGGGAAAAGCGAAGCCTACCCACATACATCGATCCCTATATGAGACTGTCTTAAGGGTATCCCGCGCACAACTCTGCACTCAATGTTTTTAATGAAAATTGACTCAAAATTTGATGTTTCCTTTGCAAGATGGTTATAGAATGGAGAGAAAGGGAGCATAAGGAGGTCAATGTTGTATTAGAAAGAGATGTGAGGGCCCAACAAGCTTTGAAAATATGTGGGCTCTATAAATTTTGGGCCATAAAAGGAATGAGGTCTCAAGTGAGGTTGCTCTAGCTATTGATAAACTATTGGGATCTAGAGACTGAGGCCTTCAACCTCGATGTGAAACCATTGAGAATTGAAGTGGATAACATATAATTTATCACATGATTGTCTCACCGAGGTGAGATAGTGAATCTCAAGGCCCGAGGGGTTGGAGGTGGGAAGACTATGGAGGAGTACTTCGCCACCTACTGTGTTGCAGGCATGAAGAAAGTAGGGAGCCAAATCCCTATAAGGGTGATTGAGAACCTAAGTTTGAATATCATCATCTTAGTACTCACACGAATATCAGGGTTGGCCTCATTGCACTAAGCGTCAAGGAAACTCATGTTCTATGCAGTGGAGTGTTTGAGACCCATGATTTATTATTGGTGCACCTCACTAATGACGAACATGAAGAGCCAGTTGATAGACTAGAAACTTGAGAGAATGAGGAACTTCGGGTTCACATTCGTATTGTGTAGTTTTTTCTTTGAGAGGGTTCTAGGTATGAGCCCTAGAGTAGATATTAATCCACATGGACTACACAATCCAACCATGTCACGGTGGATCAAGGTGATGAGGCGGCTGGGAGGTGGTAGGGTGCTAACCCTCTATAACGATGAGTTCTTTCACTGGTGGTGCCGACAGGTCATAGCCATCGATGACTATCCCTATGGGGGGATTGACTACCAAGTGGAATGTGACATGCCATTTCCACTAGTATCTTCCTTTGGAGAGATCAGTGAGAATTAACTTTCACATATTTCATTTTTCTGTGTTTTTCAATTTGATAAATGAAAACAAAAACACAAATAGTTTTGTATGGTATCATGCATTAATAGTTATTTTTGTACGCAGATGTAGGTCCGCGACGACTAGATGGGTACCCATGACATTGATGTAGGGGTCGAGGAGATGATATGGTAGGTGGGGAGAGAGTTCTCCAAATGTGGAAGGAAACCTATCTCATCTAACGTATATGATTCCTATTGTCTAGGTGGAAGAATTACCAGAGGCGATGCAAAGGCAGGTGGTGGGTGTACTCCGTGCATGGGTGAAACTCTTTTGGAATCTTGCAAATTCCGTAGTGCACTATCATGACACACATCCAACACCCCAGGCTTATATTCCATGGTTATGCGATGTACTAGTCATATATGTATTTTGAGGGCATGAGCCCAATTTTGTACTATGACACCATATTTTTTGGACTTTAAAGGATGAAATATAAAAATCATTTTGGTCTTCGACTTTACTTGCATATATTACAATGGATGAATGTATAAATGTGTGTTTTATTTACTTATTTATGTGACAAATTCCAATCTAAAATGTAGTTAGCATATGCATCAGATACTTGATTAGAGTGTCTAGGGATGTGATTATAAGTAATAAAATCAAAATATCATTCCAAAAGTTGTACTCGTAGGAATCGTCATAGTAAAGTAGCTTCTCTCACTCGATAACTGTCATTCAACTGACATACAACTAATTGGGAGTCCAAGAAAACTTCTAATGATCAAACACCATGTGAAATGGCATCACATAATAGCTCTATAATGACGCTATACTCGACCACATTATTCATTGATGGATACAGACAAACGCCACTTGAATACACCAGTTGTCCCTCACGTGAATAGATAACCCAAGAAACAAAAGCCATGTTCTGTGTATGATGAATAGCATCATTGGTGAATCCTAAGTAAATTGAAAATCCCATTGACATATGCCAACCAAGGAAAAACTCAAAAAGCAAGTCGATGATGCAAAAGGAAAAATAAGTATATACACTGAAATACACTAATATACAAAGGTCATGCCTATGCTTGAAGGCTCAAGCATAATACCTTTTAAGGTAGAGCCCATTTATGGGCTCGTCCAAAACATTCCCCTCATAATATTCTAATTTGTAGGCTCCTTTCTCTAGGACACATCACACAATATAAGGACCGTGCCACATGGGGTTGAACTTTCCTGCCCCCAATAGTTCCTTGGCTTGGTCATAAAGAAGGACCAAGTCACCCTCAACATACTGCCAGGGACAAATAGACTTATCGTATTGGACCTTAACACATTGTTTATTCTCTTCGATGGCCATAGAGGCATCTCGACGCTACTCATCGAGGAGTTCTAGGTGTATGAGGTGTTCTTCAATATCGGTCATGTTATGTAAGAGATCGATTGCCAACTTAAGGGAATGGATTTCACATTCAATAGAAATAATCAAATCCATGTCATCGATTAGCTGAAACAGTGTGAAACCTATGGAAGTATCCATCNTTTTGCAGTTGGTTGCTTCCCTGTTCTGCTCCAAATCTAGTGCACAGTAACCGCTTACATTGGTACTAGTCCTTGATTGTCTCTTTGTGTGCACCCCACCATCTTGAAGGTGTTTCCTTAAGTGCTATATCCAGATCTAAGAGCCTTTTATTTTATAACACTTCATCTTCGTATCTTGTTAAGAATGATTCTAAGTCATTCACCTCATGGAAGCTGGGAGGTTCTCTTATCTCTCTACCTACCCATCTTACCGCGTGGTCTATTCTTGCGCATCTTCTTGTGGAGACTTCGTGCAACCTCTACTGCCAATTCTCCAACCTTGTATCTGAGTCCGAAACACATGACGTGGTACTTCTCCAACTGATTACCCATCCACAATTGGATTCACATAATCTTCTTATTGCGTGGTGGTTCTGTACAACTGGTTAATTTACTCCAGGTAACTCCAGGTATAAACAAGTGGGTTCTACAAACCTTTCCCCTTCCGATGGATCTAATGGAAAAATGACTCTATATTCTCCTGACTCAAATGCCATCTTCCTCGTCTTTAAGTTTATTATGGCCTGATTTTAAAACACCCAATGTAAGCCAAGCAATACCAGATAAGGTGTTGTGCATCCACTATCTCTAACACTTCGAAATCGGCTTTAGTGTGCACTCCATCCAAATCTACTGTGACCCCTTTTAGCCTTCCAATTTGTAGAACTCTGTGTTGATTTGCTAGTTTCAACTGAACTGGTGAATATCCTAATGTGGGCTCTCTCATACATTGGCATGTATTCTTGGGTAACACATTTACTTCGGATCCTAAATCCAATATAATATCTCCCATGTTGAAATCTCCAATATTGGCATTCATTCTAAACTCTCTGCTTGTTCTCCTCCTTGTATGCAGATGATTAATTGTTTTCTTCTTTAGCTTTCCCTCTACTTCCGTGCTACATCTTTCTAACATATTTTGTAACAATTTAATAGATGATGGATCATTTACTAGTTTGACATAGGATTGCAAAAAAACATTAATTGTACTTACTTGTCCTAAGGGTTGTGCTTCATTATTGTGATCCAACGATGGAGGCATCTCATATCTTGGTACTTCCTAAGTATGTTGCACATTTTATGTTGATACAATGTCTAGCTTCAAGAATTCTTGTCTGTCCTTGAATATCTCCTTTTTTTTATGTGCATCAAACTTCTTATGGGGTTCATCATTCTTCTTCACCCATTGGTGTTGTGTTGGATCTTGTCTTGCCGCATCGTTTTCCTCTTAGCTCCTCCATGCATAACTATGTTGATATTTCTTCCATCATCCCTTTCTTCCGCCGAAATCCACTGAAAATTTTGATTGTTCTGATTTCTCGTTTCCTGGATCTTCCCCAATAGTGTAGGAAAGTCTTCTTTGTCATGATCTGATGCACGACAATACATACACATTGCAAGTGGAAGTGGACATTCTCTTGCATAGTGTCTTGGTTGTTGAAAGTTGTGGCATACCACTGGTCCTATGCCTCTTCCAAAGCCTCCTCTTCCTCTTCCTCCACCTTTGTAGCCAACTCGATCTTCTCACAGTGCGTTGTACTGGGGCGCCTGGTTATACTGCATGGGATTATAGTGTGGCTACGTGGTATTGTACTGTGGATGCGTAGTGTTGTATGGGGCTGATACTTGGTTAAAATGTGGTGTAGCTTACCTGGTCATCATTTCTTCCTGCACCCTGTAAGCATATGATGTTCTTTCCCTCATCAAGTCGATGGTCCCACAATCTCTGTCATCATGGCCTACTAACTTGCAAAAGTTGCAATATGAACTTTTAGGTACTGTCTGGTATTTCCGCATCATTGGATAGTGATATGGATCATGCCCCTGTTTCTTATAGATTTCACACCATAGTCCTCCTATTGGAAAATGGTTTGGCAGTCCTTTTTCCATGTACTGCATGAATGTATGGAATTCATTGTTATGGTGTCCTTCTGTCCTACATGTGGTACACCAAACAGATTCTCTTTTGTCCTTACCACTGTTCTAGTTTAGCTGAAAGGTTAAGTTCTTCAGATCCTCCTTCAAATGCTCTACAACTGGATCTGTCTTCTGATATTGATTCTCTTCCAGTTGTAGGGATGCCTGCAGAGCCTCTTCCTGGGTTTGAAAATTCTGTTGTCGCAAGGGGTATTTCAAGTGTGGGAGCAGTGAATTGACAAACATATTCCTATGATGCATATCTATCATGACATAATTTATCTTTCCCTTCAATTGCTTGAATCTTTGGTCAATCTATCACACAGATTCTCCTGGTTTCTATCTAATCTCTATCATCTCATTCATGTATTGATCCTCTGAGTTATGCTTATGGAATTCATTTATCAATAGATTTTTGATATCTCCAATTGTTCTAGTTGTACCTGGCGGACTATTTGTAGCTAAGCAGATGTACCAATCCAGTGCACGATCTCTTAGCGTGATATCTAATTGCGCAAGTTTAGTGTTCTCATATATGATATGTTTTGCTTCCCAGATATTTTCACAAATGAACAAGTGTTTCTTAGGGTCTTTTGATGCCTCTCCTTTGAATTCTGGTAACCTGATGGTGGGATCGTGTCTTGCCATCCTGAATGTTGAACTACTACCTCTGCACAGTGTAGATACTTGACTAATGCTTCATGAACTGGCTCCCCCAATTGTTGTTATGTGTGTAGATGTACTTCCTACTGTCTTCCTTCTCCCAAAATTCGGTTGTCTAAATGGTGGTGTTCTTATTGGTGTATTAGTCACACATGGGTTTATGGGTTCCACACTGAAACTGATATGGATAAGAGTGTTGCCTTTTGTTCCCATTCTTGTACCTCTTGTATTCCTCTCATATGTCATGCATATGATTTCCTCAATCTGATCCATAGCCTGGAGATCCTCTACCTATTCTTCATCACTTATTGAGCCCTCCCTCGCGTCTATGGCTCTCTTCTTGGTGTTCATATTAGATTGGTAGGGTACTCCACTGCGCGTTCTTCTAATTGTTGCCATGATATGCTTGATTTGGTCTTCCTCCATCATGATTGGGTCCAAGGCCTTATCCTTCTTTCCTTTATCCATTTCTCCTTCTCCTGTCAGTGCATCCCCCCTTCCCCCATGCACACAGAGAAGTCTAACTGTCTGAGGCCATTGCCATTACACCTTTGTTATATAGTAATATCTTAATGGAAGTATATAACGATATGATATACCTACCTTGAGGTCCCCTCAATACCTATTGCTCTGCTGCGCTGTAAGACTTCACAATATCTACTGCAAATTCTGTGATAAATCCTGCAACAATGTTGTCTAACCAATAATCTGCTGCACGAGTAAATTTATTGTCAACTTGTTGTAGCTGTGTGATCTCTTTAGGATTCCACTCTAGTTGTCTGATATGATTTGTAGGATGGTTGTCTTTCAACCTTACTAACCACTTCTGTAACACATACAGGAAATCACAGAAACATACATCATGCAAGTCGTTGAATACATACTTGTCCAGATATTTGCGCGATGTTAACTTTGGGTTTCTATTGTATTTCTACGCAAATTCCAGCTCCTTTGTTTTCAACTAACTCTCTATCTCTGCCTTCGTTGCGTTCCACAACCTTAACATCCCCTTTTAGATTTTCATTCTCTTATCATCTTGTCGTCAGATCTGGCACTCTTTTTATGCTTCTTTAGTAGATCTCATTCACTCAGTCCCATCCTATTCCAACTGGAAACATAACCATTTGTTGGTTTCAACTTCTACTTTATCAATTATCTACTTTGATATTACCTTACTGTCAGGCTGACCTAGGTTCAGATGTAGCAAGCTCCCAACAAAATCCCTCTAAAACTATCGCTCCCCTTGGTAAACCAGAAGGAAACACAACACATAGGGTGTACTGCACAGTCTCACCCGAGATAGCTCTATGGGTGTCTGCAATACTCAGGTGTTTGCAGTAAGGGAATGAGTGGAGATATGTGATTATACTTTGTGATATTTATTTATTTGGTCTAACCTCCCGATTAAAACATTCATTCTTATTCATGCATGCAGATTATTAGACATAACTAGTTCCTTCATTCATTCATCTAACATTTAATTCTTAACAACAATAAAAAATGCATGCATTCAACCACATAACACAAGCTTTACCATGGTTCACCCCGTCCTAGGATACGTCCACAAATATCTAGCTCTCAATCTCTTTATTATGTTTCAGCAATATGTCATGCCGTGCGTGTTTACAATCTCAACAGGCTTACCGATCCCTGTGAGGCTGACTAGATCGCACCAGGCTCCTCAGCCTGCAATCTAACCCTCGAGATCGATTTGCTCACTTCTTCTCTAGCTCACCAGCTTACAAAAGCTTGCAGTTCTTACAAACCTTACAACTTCTGACCTATCTCTACCTCCTAGGTACTATTGATCTCTTTTTGTATCTATCCCACTCAAGTACCCCTCTAGGTCCCTCTTCTGTCCTCTAGCTCCTCCCCTTTAAACCTCCTAAGTACTACTTATATATATTCTTGGCTCATCAACCATTACTTTACATTGCAAAAACCCTAACCCTAACATAATTAGGTCTCCCTTGCATGTGTGCCTCACATGCTTCCCTTGCACGTGCTGCTTTTCCTTCTAGTTGTCCTTTCTTCCCTTCATTCTTCTCTCCCCAAAAATAACCTTTTCCCCAAGATGGGTCTGCATCCAACAATATGGAAGGTCAAGGATCATGGATCTCATGACATGGCATGTAAACTCGACATATTTTTTAATTTTTGAGAACAAAACCCGATGTACGTGGGTTGTAATGGAGAAACCTGCGTATATGTGAGTTGTCTAACTGTGGCTTGCATATATGGACAAAAATATGTAATTTTGGATCTGGAGTGAGAAAAAAGGGGAAATTAAGTCTAAAGAGGGAAATGGAAGGCCATCAAAGAAAATGCATGGAGTGAGGAAATTTTTTCTATAATAGATGACCCCTAATGTGTGAGGTCATAGGAGTATCTGTGATGGTCGAAATATATTATAATTCCCAGAAGTGGAGTAATGAAGACTCAACTGGAAGTACTAGTTATTCATGAGAATAATACAATTCATATTGACTCTATACACATGGCTGCCAATTTGAATTACACCATAGATCTATGTGAATAAATATTGAATAGTTGTTCATGGCCATGAATAGGCAATACAAAGTAGACATATACCATAGGCTGTCATAGTCACGAACAATACATAGTGGAGTCCAGTCTCAAAATCAACTGAAGATATCTATATACAATGGAGTACAAGTTGATCTTCCATGATCACTAAAGACATATAGGTTCTGGTCCGATGAAAGAAAAAAACTGATATAGGATGCTGCGACTGTAAAATGGAGGTCTTCTACACTATTTGCCAAAGGTGCAAGTCTATATTATGTGATTAAAGGAGTTGAAGTTGAATGCAATGAGACTTCGTTTGATTACCGGTCATTATGGTATACCATTAAAAATCACGAGACAACCCACCGATAATGAAAGTAGGTGTCAAGGCACCAAGTGCATTCAACAAGTGTGAATATGGGTGTTGATGTTGAACACTTGAAGAATAAATTGATTAGGATACATTTATGTATTCCCAATTGTCGATGGCAGGAGAACCTGCCATTGATGACTGCAAGCCTCTAGGTACTCATAGGACTCTAGATCTCGATTTCAAAATAGATGAGTCGAGGTCGATGGAAGGAGACCCACTGAAAGGAGAGCATTAAGGCATCTTTCATCATCCAATGCGAGGTACAAAACAATAGCTTGATGATTAGGAGAAGCTTAGACGAATAGGATGTTCACGGACCAATGACCATGTGCATCTCTCACATGCACCAGATGCAAGTAGTGCATAAAAGAAACCCTTTGAATATCATCCAATAATGAAAAATGTTGACAAAGGTGAGGAAAACACCAATAGAGCTAATGGAATCCAAGACACTGCACGAAGCCCAATGTGTGAATATATTTCTTGCCGTTGAAAACAAGTGAAACCCCCTAGTCAACAAATGATGAGTAAATGTCATCTGATGGGTTCAAGGCTACCTACTAACGATGAAAGTAGGACAAGGGTGCAAAGTGGGACAATAACTTCACATGACTCTAAGATTCACTTGTAAGGGGATGGATGACATGCAAAGTCAAGAGTTCCGAGGAATGGCCGACACATGATTATACTTCCTTTGAACAATAGCATGATAGAGATGGATAACTCATGCAACATAGACTTAACATTGATCATTGACAAAAGTTTGTGATGCATGAGGCATCAACAAAATCTCCACAGAGACTAGTCAGAGGAGTAGACTCTAAGTAATGAGTTCATCTTCCTAAGGTCATGCTAAACCCAAATCTTGGATGAAATGGACTCAAGAGTTTGTTCTCTATTCGAAGGCGACACGACTGCTGCCAATAGGAGATAATATTATTTTCCCGTCCATATTTTTTTTGGTTTTTTCATAGTAAAATAAATTTTATGATACAAGAGAGGAAAGGAGTGTCACGAGTAAGCAACTAGTTCCAAGGAGTGGAACATACCTATTCTCAATGCAAGGGACCACATGTGGGGCATGGACACTTGGGGGGATGTTTTCTCTACGGGTAAAGGGTGTCAAGTTGCAAAGGATGTACAAAAGGCAATGCTTGGATAACGATGAGAATTGTTGGGGAAAGAGGCTTATAACGAGAAAGTGGGAGCCGACATTAGGCTCAACGATGCAAGCGGGATAATGAGATGCAATCACAACTTAACTCAAAGAATGTCCTTTTTAGTAGATGTTAGTCTCCTAGGCTCAAAAAAGATAAAATGATAACCAGGAGAACTCTTCTAGTCATTGGTGACTAGAATATTCCTTTTTCATAAGTAGTCTACTTGGTTCGGAAAAGGCTTAAAATTATACCAAAGTAGACATCCTTTCAAAGAAATTTAACGAGTGTAAAAGAGACAAGTTCACTCGACAATATTTTCATTTTTTCAGGAGTCGTAAACGAGCTTAACCAAGACTCAGCAGGAGTCCCATAGGTAATGGTCATAATGATATTGAGTAAGAAAATGGGGTTCAAATGCAAAGTCATATTAGGACTATAAGGAACTCCTAGACCTATGGAGTAACTTATGCATGGGAACCAAATGACAAAAGTGTTCTAACTAGGGTACCCATGTTTGGTAAGTTTCTACCACTTAATAACGACACTTCTAGTAGCAGCGAGAAAGTTCTGTGTTGTTAAGAAATGGGTTCGTACCTAGGGCATGTGAATCACGGTCATAGGACGATGCAGAAATGCAAAGCGGGGTGAGAACCTATCCTATATGCCAGTGATGAAATATACCTACCAGAGACACAAACGGGTGATAGGACATTGGAAATCTATAAAAACCCTGGATAAAACCACTTCAAACCAGGTCATTCACTGTGCTTTTAGTCCATAAGGTCAAAAATAGAAAATATAGGGTAAAACTATATAAAGTGGGTAAAAATGATCTATTAATAGTAAAAATAAGATTTTTTTACCATATCATTTGAGTTTTTCACCCACATAGTGCTTTTGAGGCCACTTTACCCACAATCTTCTAGTGATGATTTTGGGAGCTACGATCAACAAGATTGGAAATCGTCTGGACCAAGTGAGTGCCTATCCTATTCTCTTCAATTTCCATGGTTTAATCATTAGTTTTAGTGCTCAAATTTTAAGTTTAAGAGGCCATAATTTGGAAACTATGATGTATGCGGGCTATAGTTCATCGGGTCACGTACACGACCCCATGTACGTGGGAAAAGCGAAGCCTACCCACATACATCGATCCCTATATGAGACTGTCTTAAGGGTATCCCGCGCACAACTCTGCACTCAATGTTTTTAATGAAAATTGACTCAAAATTTGATGTTTCCTTTGCAAGATGGTTATAGAATGGAGAGAAAGGGAGCATAAGGAGGTCAATGTTGTATTAGAAAGAGATGTGAGGGCCCAACAAGCTTTGAAAATATGTGGGCTCTATAAATTTTGGGCCATAAAAGGAATGAGGTCTCAAGTGAGGTTGCTCTAGCTATTGATAAACTATTGGGATCTAGAGACTGAGGCCTTCAACCTCGATGTGAAACCATTGAGAATTGAAGTGGATAACATATAATTTATCACATGATTGTCTCACCGAGGTGAGATAGTGAATCTCAAGGCCCGAGGGGTTGGAGGTGGGAAGACTATGGAGGAGTACTTCGCCACCTACTGTGTTGCAGGCATGAAGAAAGTAGGGAGCCAAATCCCTATAAGGGTGATTGAGAACCTAAGTTTGAATATCATCATCTTAGTACTCACACGAATATCAGGGTTGGCCTCATTGCACTAAGCGTCAAGGAAACTCATGTTCTATGCAGTGGAGTGTTTGAGACCCATGATTTATTATTGGTGCACCTCACTAATGACGAACATGAAGAGCCAGTTGATAGACTAGAAACTTGAGAGAATGAGGAACTTCGGGTTCACATTCGTATTGTGTAGTTTTTTCTTTGAGAGGGTTCTAGGTATGAGCCCTAGAGTAGATATTAATCCACATGGACTACACAATCCAACCATGTCACGGTGGATCAAGGTGATGAGGCGGCTGGGAGGTGGTAGGGTGCTAACCCTCTATAACGATGAGTTCTTTCACTGGTGGTGCCGACAGGTCATAGCCATCGATGACTATCCCTATGGGGGGATTGACTACCAAGTGGAATGTGACATGCCATTTCCACTAGTATCTTCCTTTGGAGAGATCAGTGAGAATTAACTTTCACATATTTCATTTTTCTGTGTTTTTCAATTTGATAAATGAAAACAAAAACACAAATAGTTTTGTATGGTATCATGCATTAATAGTTATTTTTGTACGCAGATGTAGGTCCGCGACGACTAGATGGGTACCCATGACATTGATGTAGGGGTCGAGGAGATGATATGGTAGGTGGGGAGAGAGTTCTCCAAATGTGGAAGGAAACCTATCTCATCTAACGTATATGATTCCTATTGTCTAGGTGGAAGAATTACCAGAGGCGATGCAAAGGCAGGTGGTGGGTGTACTCCGTGCATGGGTGAAACTCTTTTGGAATCTTGCAAATTCCGTAGTGCACTATCATGACACACATCCAACACCCCAGGCTTATATTCCATGGTTATGCGATGTACTAGTCATATATGTATTTTGAGGGCATGAGCCCAATTTTGTACTATGACACCATATTTTTTGGACTTTAAAGGATGAAATATAAAAATCATTTTGGTCTTCGACTTTACTTGCATATATTACAATGGATGAATGTATAAATGTGTGTTTTATTTACTTATTTATGTGACAAATTCCAATCTAAAATGTAGTTAGCATATGCATCAGATACTTGATTAGAGTGTCTAGGGATGTGATTATAAGTAATAAAATCAAAATATCATTCCAAAAGTTGTACTCGTAGGAATCGTCATAGTAAAGTAGCTTCTCTCACTCGATAACTGTCATTCAACTGACATACAACTAATTGGGAGTCCAAGAAAACTTCTAATGATCAAACACCATGTGAAATGGCATCACATAATAGCTCTATAATGACGCTATACTCGACCACATTATTCATTGATGGATACAGACAAACGCCACTTGAATACACCAGTTGTCCCTCACGTGAATAGATAACCCAAGAAACAAAAGCCATGTTCTGTGTATGATGAATAGCATCATTGGTGAATCCTAAGTAAATTGAAAATCCCATTGACATATGCCAACCAAGGAAAAACTCAAAAAGCAAGTCGATGATGCAAAAGGAAAAATAAGTATATACACTGAAATACACTAATATACAAAGGTCATGCCTATGCTTGAAGGCTCAAGCATAATACCTTTTAAGGTAGAGCCCATTTATGGGCTCGTCCAAAACATTCCCCTCATAATATTCTAATTTGTAGGCTCCTTTCTCTAGGACACATCACACAATATAAGGACCGTGCCACATGGGGTTGAACTTTCCTGCCCCCAATAGTTCCTTGGCTTGGTCATAAAGAAGGACCAAGTCACCCTCAACATACTGCCAGGGACAAATAGACTTATCGTATTGGACCTTAACACATTGTTTATTCTCTTCGATGGCCATAGAGGCATCTCGACGCTACTCATCGAGGAGTTCTAGGTGTATGAGGTGTTCTTCAATATCGGTCATGTTATGTAAGAGATCGATTGCCAACTTAAGGGAATGGATTTCACATTCAATAGAAATAATCAAATCCATGTCATCGATTAGCTGAAACAGTGTGAAACCTATGGAAGTATCCATC
>JZKD02S1933976.1:23236-45325 GCA_000966675.3 Picea glauca
AAACCAAACCATTTACATCAATGACATATGATCCAACAATCTCCCAAGTAATCAAACCATTGGCATCAATGACAAACCATTGGCATCAATGACAACATGATCCAACAAAAACCACACTTATGAAAAGGAAATGTATTCCATTGTACAATCCTGTTATCAATGGAAACATTAAATTATGGGAAAGGAGACAATCATCCACACTGATCACAAGCCTATGCAGTTCATACATACACACGGGAAGTTGTAGAACGACTGACATCAGAAGTGGTCCACCTACTTGCAACAATTACATCTCAACATCAAGTATAAGATAGGGAACACAAATCATGTCATTGACTGCCTCAGTTGAACTCCTGTGGCTGCACTCACCACCATGCTCCATTCATGTGGACATGAGGCACATGAGTGGTCCCAACTTTATCAGTAAGATCTAGACCTCACCACCACCTATCAACTCTTGGGTATAGAGACACATGTCACTGATTTTCACATTCAATACAAATTGTTATTCCATCTGGGCCATCTATGTATTCCTGCAAGCGATCATGCAAAGCATATTTGGGAGGATCACTACAGTAGGATGGTAGGACATTTTGGCGTGGAGAAAACTATGGTTGTTCTACAAAAACATTTTTTATTTTCCAAATATTTGACAGGACGTCAACAAGTATATCAGATATTGCACTACATGTGTCATTTCCAAGCCATACATCAAGAATCAAGGCTTATGCACCCCTCTTCCTACTCCCGATGGGCCTTGGGAATCCATATCGATGGATTACATGTCTAGCCTTCCATCCACCAATAAAGGAAATGATTGTGTATTTGTGGTAGTTGATTGGTTTTCGGAGATGGCCATCCTCACAGCTTGCAAAAAGAGCATCACAGTGGTAGATACTACCAAGTTATTTTTCAAACACATGTGGGTCCATTTTGGGATACCACAGACCATCATCTCTGATCGTGATAACAGGTTCCTCAACACATTTTTGTCAAGTATCTGGTCATTGTTGGACACCAATCTCACTAAATCCATTTCTTTCCACCCCCAAACCGATGACCAAACAAAGTTTGTCAATCGGATTATTGTGCACATCCTACACATTTACAAATCTAAGCATATGTGTACCTGGGATGAGAGTCTTCCCTATGTTCAGAAAAGATACAAAAGGGCTCTCCATAGCTCCACTAACCATAGCCCATTTCAGGTGGGGCTGGGATTCTATCCCTTGGGTCCCATTTATGTTGCACTACCTCTTGTAACCATGCAGGAAAAATCTTCCCATGTTCAGTCTGAGGTCAACAAAGCCACTATATTCATAGAGATGATTCAGCACATCTGCTAACAGGTCCATGAGATTTTGAATAAATCCAATGTTAATTACAAGAAGTGCCATGATTAACACAGGGTACCACACCAGTTTCAGGTGGGACACAAGGTATGGTTACATTTAAATAAAGAGTGCCTTATTGGGCCCCATCGGAAGCTCCGCCCATTATGTTATGGTCCTTACACTATCACCAAGGTTGTGGGTAGAAATGATTTTGATCTCAACACTCCACCCTTCCTTGGCTTGCACCCAGTGTTCAATATGGACCTCCTTCAGCCATATTTTCCATCACTATTGGACACCTCATAGATCCCACAAAAAATGGCACAAGTAGAGCTCAATATCGTCTGCATTGAACAGGAATCCACTAATTATATAGTGGACACACAGGTCAAGGGAACTCGCCAGCAAAGGATCCAAATTTATCAGGTTATCAAGATAGGGCAACTCCTATACCAAGGAAAGTGGCTCACATGGGGCCAAATTAAGTATAGGTTTTCTCACCTGATGGGGGAACTTAACGCAATGGATACCATTTCTTCCTAAGGGATGAGGAATAATGTAGGTGGATATTGGTGGCCACCCACCTATTCCAACTGGCTCCTCTTGACAGTGTTTTAGTTCAACACGTTCTTCTGTACTTCTTTTTAATTGTGGGTTATACAATTTCAGGGTTGTTTGAAGCCCTCCACATATTCCAAGTGGATACTAGTGGCTTCCCACCTAATCCAAATGGCTTATTTTGGAAGTTTTCATGTCAACACATCTTTCTGTACTTCCAGGGTCATTTTGGGGCCCTATACAGTGTTTTTTTTTGCTTGACACAGTCAAACTATAAACAAAGTCATAGTTTGGCAGCATAATGTGTAGTTATCAAAAAACCCTTTCCAACAGGATATCACACACCTAATACGGAGGTCGTATGAAAAATTTATGACCCCAGGAAGTTCAGGTACCAACTTACCCAGCAAGGCCCACATAACATTTGGTGTTTCACCTCCTAGGGTTAGGTTTTTGGATGTCTGGGGTTTTTGCATTCATGAGTAATGTTAAAAAGGCCTCTGAAGCCTCATTGGAATCATTATGCTATGACATATGCACGTACCCACCACATATCCTCTCAGAGATAGCTACCACCATTTGAGCAAGTTGTTTTCAGTTCTGCAATTTTACAGTTTCAACATATTTCATTTATTCAATAGAAATTATTGTTCACTGGATATTTGTTGTTACTTTTTGTATATTTGTGTTATTGTATTTAGTCTGTTAGTCAGTGCATTCCACTCATAAATCTAGATAGATATGCTCTTCATTTATTCTTCTTTTTCCATGTCCCTGACAAGATCTGGGTACAAGAAGTTGGGACTCGAACCATTCGATCCTTTGCAAGATCGACCATGCCAATCCTGACAACAAACCATGTGGAACAAAAGTAAATATTATGGATCAAGAGATCTTTTTAAAATGTTGCTCGATGAAGCCCTTGCATGACAAAGGAACGGAATGATGGATAACTTTACATAGATCCTTCGGTTGCTTCCCGCAGGAGAAGAATATTCATCAAGCGGCCATGCAACCCCCTTCAAGGTACAGGTAAATTTTGATATTCCATTATTTGAAGGACTAATAGATGCATATGTTGTAGATAAATGGTTGAATCTACTCGAAGGGTATTTTTCATTCCATAATTTTTTTGATAGGAAAAATATTAATTTTGCAGTCCTCAAGGTCGTCCCCCATGTCAAGGACTATTGAGATACTTCCTCCAAGAAAAAGGCCATAGAGGAATCTGCAATATTTTTGGTCACCCCCACATGGTATTCCTTCAAGGATGCCATTAAAGAAGGGTACTACCCTGTTGGAAGATATGAGGACCAGTACACAAGATGGACCACCCCGCGTAAGGAAAGGGACCAGACAGTACCATATTTCACCAATATTTTCCATACCCTACACACCAAATTGGGTTTAAAATCCTCTGAGAGACATCTGGTGCTCAAATAACATAGTTTTTTGCATAGATACATTCAAACATAAATGAATTTTCTAGACATCGCATCATTGGGTATGACTTATAGATATGTTGTCAATATCGAGTAGAAATTTACGCAGAAGAGGCGAGAGTTTGGATCTGCAAACTCCTCACAGCTGAAGTAGGGAAAATTCATCCCTAACCCACACAATTCCTCTTTCAATCACAGATGTGGGTAAAGAGGGCTCTTCTTAATTTCATTGTCGATAGTGACAGTCAGAATAACCTGATCTCAGCAGAGGTCTTCAAATGGATGGATCTGTCGATGACACCTCACCCGCAACCCAACACCATCGGCTAGCTTCACCAAGGAAGAGATCTTCGTATCAACCAAAAATGTCGTATGGCCTATGACATCAATCCTTTCAAAGATGAGGTATTGTGTGATATTTATCCCCTTGAATTTTCTTATGTTCTTTTAGGAAATCCATCTTTATGGAAGTGACATGTTGTGTATGAGTCTAGACCCCACAGTATTATTATTACTTTGGGTAGACAATTGTATAGGATACCAGAGGTAGCGCCACCTACCATTATTTATGTAATCTCTCTTAAGGAATTCAGTAAGTTCATTTCACAAATTGGGAAGTTCATCTTCTTTGTGATTTGATCTCATAGTAAGAAGAAGGTCGTCACCACATACATGGATGGGATCATGGAAGAGTACAGAGACGTCTTCTCCTCACCCATTATGATACTGACGCACTACCAAGTCAAGAATCCAATTGATAAAACCCTCATTTTACCTCTGCCTAATGGAACAATATATCACCGCTCACTAATGGAAAATGATGAAATCAAGCATCATATCCAAGAGCTACTTCAAAAGGGGCACATCATACCCATCTCCTACCCTTGCGAAATCCTGATTGTATTGGTGTAGAAGAAATATGGGACTCGGTGGTTGTTCATTGATTATAGAGCATTAAACAAAATCACAGTCAGGAACCGATACCCAATTCCCAAAATTGATGACCTTCTTGACCAACTCAAGGTGAAAACTTTCTTTAGCAATATTGTCCTAAAGTCTTGCTACCACCAAGTTCCCATTTAACCAACTAATGTATGGAAGACAACTTTTAAATCTAAAGAAGGTCTCTTCGAATGGATTTCCATGCCCTTTGGATTAACAAATGAACAAACTACTTTCATGAGGTTGATGGATGATGTATTGAGACCCTTCAACAACTCTTTTGTGGTGGTATATTTGGATGACATCCTCATCTTCAACAAAAATTGGGAGGAGCACATGCAGCATATTCAATAGGTTTTGAGCACTCTATAGCAACAAAAGCTATATGATGACTTGGAAAAAGGCTCCTTTGGCATGAACAGGGTCCAATACTTGTGCTACATTGTTGATGAGCATGGGTTACATGTTGATCCAGCTAATATCCAAGTCATCCATGACTCGCCAACCCCAACCACACTGACTAAATTCAGATCTTAAGTTTCAGATCTTCTTGGGACTGGCTAACTTCTACCAATGGTTCATGTTTGGATTCTCCCATATTGCATGGGCCCTCATCCAAGTGACCAAGGGCGGTGTCAGAGAAAATTTCATGTGAGTGAAGGAACAACAATGAGCATTTGATGATATTAAGCATCGCTCAACTCCATTACTCTTTTTACATGATCTACAACAATTGTTCACGATTGAGATTGATGCATATGACTATGTTATAGGCACAATTATCACTCAACACAGTCATCTGGTAGCATTCCATAGGGAGACACTCTCAGATTTTGTCCGAAAATACCCCACCTATGACAAGGAAATCTATTTGATTGTACAATCCTGTCGTCAATGGAAACATTACATTTTGGGAAAGGAGACAATCATCCACACTAATTACAAGCCTCTACAGTTCACACATGTTAGAAAAATAGGACCATGGAGAAATAAAATAAAACAAATGAGGAAATAAAATATAGAATATACATAATACAATAGAGACACAAATATATGTGGTTCACCCAGTGTGGGCTACATCCACCAGAGAAATTGCCAGGTCCTTCCTTTATTATTATCCAAAGAATGAAGGGATACAACCTACAACAAACTTGTTGTAACTTCCTCTTCTTTCTCTCAAAGTCTCCTATCCCAGAATACAATATTCACCATAATGCATAGCCACAATACATTTCCCACATAACAGAGGGTTTCCTTCTAGGGAAAAAACCTCTAACACAATTTCTAGTTAGATCTAAAACCTTATAATGAACGGTCCATATTTACAATGAAATTACAATATACATTTACAAAGCAATTTTTCCATCAGGGGACGCTGGCCCCGAACCCCCGCCGAGGGCCTGCTTGCCCCTGTACCCCCCAACCAGGGGGATAGCCCCCTCGGACCTCGCAGAGGGGGTAACCCCCCTCTGCACTCCCCCATGTGGAAGAGTGTACATACTTCTGGGGTGTAGATATTTCATGTGGTATAAACACGACTGAAAAAAAGAATACCTCTGAATCAGGAAGATAATCAAGCTCCACAACCAACAATACAGACATAGGGGAAGTTGTAGAATGACTGCCATCAGAAGTGGTCCACCTAATTGCAACAATTCCATATCAACATCAAGTATAATAAAAGGAGCACAAGTCATGTCGTTGAGTGCCTTAGTCTACCTCCCATGGTTTCACTCACCATCATGCTCCATTCCTGTGGACATGAGGCAACTGAGTGGCCCCAACTTTATCAACAAAATATGGACTTCGCCACCACCTATCATTTCTTACATACATGCGTGAATGTCACTAATTTTCACATTCAGGACATACTATTATTCCATCTAGGACATATCTATGTTCTTGCAAGAAATCATTCAAATTTTATTTTGGAGGCTAACTAGAGTCGGATGGCAATATATTTTGGCGTGGAGAAAACTATGGTCGTTCTACAAAAACATTTTTATTGGCCAAAACTTTGAAAATACATCAACAATTATATCATATTTTTTCACTGCTATGTCATCACCAATTTATCCATCAAGAATCAAGGCTTATACGCCCCTCTTCCTACTTCCGAGAGGCCTTGGGAATCCATCTCGATGGATTAAATGTCTGGCCTTCCATCCACCAAGTAAGGCAATGATTGTGTATTTTTGGTAGTTGATTGGTTTTTGTAGATGGTCGTCCTTATAGTCTGCAAGATGAGCATCACAGCGACGGATATTTCCCAACTCTTCTTCGAACATGTGTGTGTCCATTTTGGGATACCAAAGACCATCATCTTCGATCAATATAGAAGGTTCCTCAACACATTTTGGTTAATTCTCTAGTCATTTTTGGACACCAAGCTCACTAAATCCATTGCTTTTCACCCCCAAACTGACGTTCAAACAAAGGTTGTTAATCAGATGATTATGCATATCCTGTGCATGTACAAGTCTAAGAATCCACATACCTAGGATGAGATTCTTCCCTATGTTCAACATGTTGCATAGGTACAACAAGGATCTCCATAGCTCCACCTGCCATATCCCATTTTAGGTGGGGCTAGGATTCCAACCCTTGGGTCCCATTGGTGGTTCACTACCCGTTTCAACCACATAGGAAGAATCTTCCCATGTTTATTCTGAGGCCGATAAAGCCACCAGATTCATTGAGAGGATTCAACACATCTGCTAACAAGTCCATGAGAGTTTTCAGAAAGCCAATGCTAAGTACAAGTAGCACCATGATCAACACAAGGTACCACACTAGTTTTAGGTGGAAGACAAGGTATGGTTACATTTGTATAAAGAGAACCTTTAAAGTCCCCATCAGAATCTCTTCACATTGCGCTATGGGCCTTACGCTATCACCAAGGCTATGGGTAGCAATTATTTTGAGTTCAACACTCCACCCTTCCTTGGCTTGCACCCAGATTTCAATGTGGACCTCCTTTGGCCATATTTTCCACAACTATTGGACATATTAGAGATCGCAGAACAATTGACACCAATAGAGCTCAACCATAATCAAATGGAATAGGAATCCATTGATCAGATAGTGGACACACATGTCAAGGGAACTCGCCTGCAGAGGATCCAACTTTATCGGGCTGTCAAGGCAGGGCGACTCCTACACCAAGGAAAGTAGCTCACCTGGGGCCAAATTCGGTAGAAGTTTCCTCACCTTATGGGGGACCTCAACGCAATGAATAAAATTCCTTCCTAAAGGGGGAGGACTAATCTAGTTGGATATCGGTGGTCACCCACCTATTCCAACTCAATCCTCTTGAATATTTTTTAGTTAAACACATTCTTTTGTACTTCTTTGTAATTGTGGGTTTTACACTTTAGAGGATGTCTAAATCCCTACACATCTTCTAGGTGGATACAAGTGGCCGCCCACCTAATCCAACTGGCTTATTTTGGAAGTTTTCATGTCAGGAGATCTTTCTGTACTTCCAAGGATGTTTTGGGGCCCTACACAATGTTTTTTTTGGCTTGCCATAGTCAAACTGTAGACAGAGTCAAAGTTTGTTGGAATAATGTGTACTTATTGAAAATATCTTTCCAATGGGCTATCACGTGTCTAAAATAGAGGTCATATGAACAAGTTATGACCCCGGGAAGATGAGGTACCAACTTACCTAGCGGGGCCCACATAACGTTTAGCATTTCACCTCCTAGGGTTAGGTTTTTGGATGTATAAGGTTTTGAAATTCATGAGTAATATTAAAAAGGCCTCTAGAGCCTCATTGTAATCATTCTTCTCATACAGCTGCATGTAGCAGCCACATCTCTTCTCGAAGATAACTACCACCACTCGAGCAAGTTGTTTTCAGTTGTGCAGTTTTACAGTTTTAGTCTATTTTGTTTAGTTAATAAAAGATATTATTCACTGGATATATGTTGTTGTTCTTTGTACCTCTGTGTTATTGTATTCCATTTTTTAGTTAGTTCATTCCACTCATAAATACGGACCAACTTTCATTCAACTCCACAAATTTATAGGAAAAAATAGCCTTGAAGTTGTCCAATTCATGGTCGTGCATACCATAGAAGTGAAAAGATGATTTATAGGAATTTATGACTAGACCCGATGCTCTGCAAAATAGAGACAGAGTGGATTATATTTCCTTCCAATCAGATATCTGAGCTCTGGTCATAATCAATACATCGGCCATGAATAGTTATATAATGAGCTTAATAAGTCTTGATGTCTTAATCCCAGAGATTTTTCCTTCTGCTTGTGCTTGTTTGAGCATTAAGATGAGTAGCTCCATAACCAAAATAAACAGTAAGGGAGATAATAGGAATCCTTTTTGAATCCCTCGCCCACTTCGAAAGAAATAGGTTGTCCCACCATTAACCAAGACTGCAAAGGAGGCTATATTTACACAACCCATAATCCAGTTTGTTAACATAATACCAAGACCTGTCCTTAACAGAATCATCCGGAGGAAGTCCCAATTTATGCAATCATAAGCCTTATGAAGATCCAATTTTAAAACAAGGGCTTTTCATTTTTTTATTTAATGTTGTGTAAACATTCTTGAGCAGTTCCTACCACATCCAAGATATTCCTTCCCTTTAAGAAAATCAACTAACTATTCCGTTACAGAAAAAAATGTTTCCCGTAATTTAACAATGGAGTTACTGGTACCCTTTGTTCTATTGTATTTGATTCATATTGAAAGAAGTGCATCGGGTTGTTTCTTTAGCTAAAATATTCCAACTCATATGCATTTGATTTATAGTTGTGGTTACATGTCTGTCGGAATTTTATCATGCTCATAGTACAAGAACGGATCTTTATATATATATATGTACTTGCTTATGTAGACATTAGATTCTGGATTTCCTTCTATAATCTCTATCAATAGTAATTAGAAATATGATTACCTATATGTTATATAGATATATCGTGGTAATGTATTGGTTCGTATTAGTTTAATTCCACACTAACTGGCAGATAGTGATCTGAATAAACTTATGAATCTAAGTTTGTATTTACAGAAATATACATACTCCATATATATATATATATATATATATATATATATATATATATATATATATATATATATATATATATATATATATATATATAGACTAGTTTCCATTCTGTTCATGCCTAGATTGTTCTGTACCAGGAAATTTCTATGTAAAGGAAATTACCCTATAGTTACCTCTTTATAACATAAATCTAGTTACAGAAAATGATTACTTCTAGAACTTAATCATACCAAATCCATTCGACTGTCATAACAAAATAAAAATAATTTCTAACCTCCATTCAGAATCTAATCCAATCATAAAGAGCCACTCAGAAATTGTTTTATAATATATTCTATCAACATTTGGGCTTCACACATTCGTATATTCGAACAAATTTCACCCAGGTTATTGTATCCATACAAAATTTAATGGTTGCACTACAACTGTGACTAATTCATTCCACAGAGATGGAAAATAATTCAATTCAAGTTTAACAAATACATCACATCAGATATGCGATCATTCAAATAGAGAAAGAAAAGATTACATATCTGAACTCGTTCACGGGAAGACAAAGGGAACATCCATGTTCCTCCCAATCATAGAAAAAGGTAGTCAAATCACTTGCATGATGAACTCGTTAAACATGAGTCCATGAGGGAAAACTTGGAATCTCCTCTTCAACAATGTCTTCCTCTATCTTTAGTCCTCTCCTTGCCTCACACTCAATATTTAGTGTTCATAATAGCGAGTACACAGTGGTTTCTTTTCCCTAGCATACTAGGCAATGTCCTGCCTCCTCACATATGCCATTTATCCAAACAATCTTTTTGCCTAGGTCTTTTTCCTCCCTTGGGAATTTTCATAGATTTCTAAATCCTTAATTTTTAGGGATTGCCAATGGCCAAATCCCTGATTTTCCACTTGTAAAAATCAGCCTTGAGGTAGTTCCAACATGTTCCCCACTTATGGAGTCATGGTCAGTTGAATTTAACATGGTTGTTCCATTTGTCCTCCTACAATAATTAAAAAATATTTTGTTTGCATACAAGTGTCATAGTAAAATAGTTAGTTGGGTCAAATCAGGACTCTTCCCAATAGTCATAATAATTAATTACAATTTACCAAATTTAAAATTCAGAATTGCCATTAATGGCAAAAAAATTTCGAATTTGAATTTACAAAAAATGAAATAATTTTCTAACAATTTTTGAATTTCAAAAATAATTTATTTTTGGGGATGTCATATCCTTTCCCCCTTCAATTAAAACATTTTCCTCAGTGTTCATTCCTTTCCTGGAACAGGATTAGATGAGATTTATGTAAATCTCCCTCCAACTCCCAAGTGGCCTCCTCAGGACAAAAGTGCTTCCATTGCACCTTTACCTGAGCGATGGCTCTGTTCCGAAGTGTTATTTCTCTCCGGTCCAAAATATGCAGGGGTTACATCTGGAACTCGCATTTTAGTTCCACCTGCACCAAGTTCCAATCGATCATGTGAGTAGGATCACAAACATAAGTTTTCAACAAAAAAACATGAAATACGTTATGAATTTTTAGATTAGATGGAAGTGCAAGTTGGTATACTACGGATCCAATTTGAGCTAGTATCTCGAAGGGCCCACAAAACCTGGATGCCAACTTGGCACTGTTCCCGAGTTTTAGTGAACTCTTTCGGGCTTTGAATTTTAAGCAAACATGATACCCCACTTGAAACTCCAAGTGTCTTCTTTTCTGGTCCACATAACTTTTCTATCTGTCCTATGCTTCTTTCAAGTTCTGTTGTATTTTTCTTACTGTGCTTTCCATTTCTTGGAGCATCTCTTATCCAACCATAGGTCTGTCAACCAGGTTGTCCCAGCTAATTGGAGTCATACACTTTATTCCGTACAGTACCTCAAAGGGGCTTAACTTACCTGAAGTTTGGTACCCATTGTTATATGCAAATTCTACCAGGTGTAGGTACTCTTCCCACTTGCTTGGTTTTGTTCTTACATACATGCAAAGCATATCCTCCACGATTTGGTTTGTTCTTTCAGTCTGTCCATCTGTTTGTGGACGATAACTCATACTGAAATTCAAATTAGTATTTAACCCTACAAATAATTCTTTCCAAAAAGAAGATGTAAATTTTATGTCTCTATTCAAAATCACCATTTTAGGAATACCATGCAGTCTAAAAATTTCTTTCATAAATATTCCAACGATATTTATAGATTTAAAGTAGACTTTATAGGAATAAACTATGCATACTTACTGAGTTTATTGATTACAACCATAATAGAGTCATTTTGTTTCTGATTTTTAGGTAAACCTGTAATAAAGTCCAGCGATATGGTCTCCCATTTCCAATATGGTACTAGTAATGGTTGTAATAAGCCGATGGGATGCTGGTGTTCGGCCTTTACCTGCTGACAATCTTGGCACCTAGCAAAATACTCTACTATTTCGCCTTCCATATTAGGCCAATAGAATAATTTCCTAAGTGTTGTTATCATTTTCTGGTATCTTGGATGACCAGAATACAGTTTCTTATGCACTTCATCCAAAATTGTTATCTTTAACTCTGCCGAATCTGGTATGTAAAGTTCGTTCTTGAATCATAAAAGGCCATTTTTATCAATACTCAGATATGGTTTGTCTAAGTTTGTTGTGGTAATTTGGAATTCTGTCACCACCTTAGTGTAGTTTTCATCGTTAATACATGTCGTCCTTATTCTCTGTTCCAGGTCACTTTTTGCTCTGCTGACATTTATCTCAAATAACCCATGGACTCTTCTACTTAAAGCATCTGCTACCTTGTTTTCCTTACCTTTGATATGTCTTACCTCAAAATCAAATTCGCTCAAGAAGGCTAGACACCTTTCTTGCCTTGCATTAAGATATGGTTGCCTAAACAAATATTTCACATCGCTATTATCCGTCAATAATAGAAACTTTTTTCCCATTATGTGGTGCCGCCACATTTTTAAGGCATGAATTACTGTTGTGAATTCTAAGTCATGAATGACATAGTTTCTCTCGTGTTCCTTTAATTTCTGGGATTCATAACAAATAACATGTCCATATTGAGTTAGGACACCACCTATACCTTCTTTACTCACGTCAACACAAACGATGAAGTCTTTATCTGGGTCTGCTACTTTTAAAATGGGTGCGGTTTTTAATAATTCCTTCAACTTGTTAAAATTGTCTTGAAACTTCTGTGACCAGTTAAAATTGGTCCCTTTCTTTTGTAATGATGTGATAGGGTAGGCTATTTTGGAAAACCCTTCTATAAATCTGCGATAATATCCAGTGATTCCCATGAATGACTAGATATCCTCTACATCCTCAGGTACCGGCCATTCCATGATGACCTTTATTTTCTTAGGGTCGAATGTAATGCCTTCTGCATAAATTACATGTCTTAGTCATTGTATTTTCTTTTGATAAAAATCACACTTATCAAATTTGGCGTATAGTTTGTGTTTCCTCAATGTTTGCAGAACTATTCTTAAGTGCTCTTCATGTTCTTCTTCTATTTTAGAATAGACTAGGATATCGTTGATAAATACCAGTACGAACTTGTCCAAGTATTGGATGAAAATACTATTTATTAGACACATAAACGTGGCTGGTGCGTTAGTGAGTCCGAAAGGTATGGCTGCAAATTCGTAGTGTCCATATCTTGTTCCAAAAGTTGTTTTGCTTATGTCCTCATATTTTATCCTAACTTGATGATAACCATATTGTAAATCCAACTTTGAAAAGATCTTGTCCCCACCTACTTGATCGAAAAGATCATTTATTCTAGGTAAGGGGTACTTGTTCTTAATAGTCATTTTCTTGAATTGTCTATAATCGATACATGGTCTTAGAGTACCGTATTTATTTTTCACAAAGAGGACTAGTGCTCCCCATGATGAAACACTCAGTCTCATATACTTTTGTCCAACAACTCCTGCAGTTGTATTTTTAATTCTATCAATTCTGGTAAACTCATTCGGTAAGGTGCTTTCGAGATAGTGGTTGAACCAGGTAGAAGGTCTATGGAGAAGTCTATTTCCCTTCTAGGAGGTAATTTAGGTATCTAATCAACAAACACATCTCTGAATTCATGTAGAACAACAAGGTATTCCATGAATTTGTTTATAAGATCCTCCATTGTCATATGACCAAGTCGTAACTCATAAAATTATTTTTCTTTCCTTTCATAGTATCTTTAAGATAGATATTTTTTAGTGAAATATTTCTTAAAGTCAGACCATTCCATCTGTTTGTTTTTCAGGCCCCTAGCCAATTTAGAGATCTTGCCACCAAATGCGGGCTTTTCCCTTCAGATTGTAAATGGCCATTCTGACTTTCATATTGCTGGAATAGTTGTATGTCTGGAAATATTTTTTGATGTCTAATAACCATGCTTCTGCTTCCTCTCTTGTTCTGGATTATCCATCAAAGGTAGTTGGTTTAATTTTATTAAATTCTCCTTCAAGGTGGTCTACTTATTTTCTCTTTCTGTCTGTTTTTGTTTTGTCCTCAGCTGAAAGTGTACCTTCAGAAGAACTGTCTCCTTTTTCTACTTCAGGCCCAGAGTTCTTGGAGGCCCTTTTGCTGACCTCTTTCTCATTGTTATCATCTTTTGGGATTTTCTTTGTCACTATACTGCGTAGCAGGACTTCATTTATCTCTTTCTTCTCCTGTTGTTCTTTCTTCAATTTCTCATTGTCGGCTTTGAATACCTGCAACTCAACAATAAGATTCCTCATTGTTTCCAGCACTTCCGTAGGTGATCTTCCTTCACTATTTTGTCTTGGATCTACAGGAAGTCTCTGCTCCAGATTTCCTTCAATTTTGATTTCTGCATCATCCTGGGCTGCCATAATTAACACAAAACAGAAAGGGTTTTTTGTTTGTAACAATAAAGATTTATTAGTTTTACATAAATAGAAATATATGCTAAGCAAATAATGTGGCCCTGTTCAAGGTCCATTGCTGTAACATTTTCTCTAATACCATATGCAATGAACCTCATATTTACTGTAAGAAAATAAATTTGATTATATAATTTCTCGGTAGAAGAAGGAAAATCCCTAAGCTATAAAACTCTATTATCAACTCTGTTATAAAACTCTATTATAAGATCTATTATGAAACTCTACTATAAAAATATGTTATAAAATTCTATTATAAAACTCCTAAGTCCTACCTGCCCCGAGATGTTTTGACTATATTATCTTGAGTTATCTGAGTAGGAAGGTTATAAGAGAGAATCCCCCAAGGCTTTAACAATTCCCTTTCTACCTTTATTTCAAAAACCTTTATGTGTAGGGACTATCTGTATAATGTGTAGCCTTACGATCCATACTACACTCACCTTTTTCACATAAGGTCTCCATGTTCATGCACAAGTCCTCCTGAATAATTTAACCCTAGGGAATTTTATTTGGTTCCCATCAAAAAGCCATGGGCTGGGTTTAAAGACTAGTCACTATCATAAACTACCAAGTCCTGGTCATTTAATTGTTCATAGAATCGGTACGCTGATTGTAATGAAATCTCTAAGCCATATCACTGGTGGAAATTAGAAAACGAGGGTCGAATTGCTAACTAAGACTAACGTAGGGGGTGTGAAAGTGACATTCCTTAAGTGGGGAAAGGTTCAATGTCAGGGTAGTTAAATATCTGTAACCATCATAAATGGAAGTCCTGCTAATCACACTGAATTCGCCTGGCTCTACACCCAAAGTGTCACACTGACCCTGCCATTGTCACATGGCTAACCAATCCTCCACACTCTCTACATTTATTCTGAGGTGACAAGGTGTCACTTAGGGTTGGAGTAGGTTCATAGTTTGTCATTTCTGAGTTTTTACGAAGAGGCTCTGGGTATCACATTTTTCAGAGGTGGAGTCTATATGTAATGGTGGTATCTCCATGGATGTAGCTGATGGCGTGGTTCGAAACCCTGGTAAGTTATTCATTAAACATAATACCAAGATAGATTCAATAAGGTGGTGTATTCTTTGGAAATGTTAAGCATTTTTTCATTCTATAGTCACCATCATGTCTTCTCATTCCTATTGAGTTCTCACTTTCAACAAACTTCTCTGTATTACTTTCAAATCCACCCTTAATCCTGTGGAAGCAATTTTTTCCTTGAGGTTGTCGATGCTTCTCCACTGGTTAATCATTTTGGGAACCCTCTGTATTATAACAACATTTTGGTTATGGAAGGTAGTTTATCAGAGTCTTTCGTTTATCATAGGAAGGGTAAAAGTCTTACGAAAAAGTCTCACCATGAAATTCATAAAGCATTGTATATATTCTATCTTATTTTTGTTATTCCTATTATCGTTCTTCTTTAAAGAATCTCAAGGAGGTATGTTAGCCCTGTGAATAGTTCACCGAGAGACTAAGCGGTTTTCTTAAGGGGTGGAAGTTCCTTCCTATTTGGTATTGTAATATATTACATTTTTATTTTATTTCCATTGTAATGGATGGAGCCATCCTTCTGTAGATTTTCTAGACCCTCAACTAGTTCCTACACGAATAATTACCCTTTTTTCTTTTGGGTTTATTTCCTTCTGTTTTCTGTGGTTCTTTGAATAGTTTATTGGGATTCCTACAGTGTATAACATCTTGAGTTTGTAACGAAACCTTGTCACCTTGATGGTTGGTGACTAGTCACCACCACTTGAATATCGTAGAGCGATGCTTTTGTTGTTGGTTATAACTATTCGCTGCAGTTTGATTCATGAATGATTTAAACTTAACCCTTTAAATAAATTCTATATTCTATGTGAAATGTCTATACTATTGCTTTGGACTTCTCTTATGGTGTGTTTGAACAATTTACAAGTTAAGGGTTTCACTATTAACTATTTACTTGTAAGAGAGAACTTATAAGATTTGGTACCGTCATTAATGATGGGCCTTGTTGGTGCGAGGACCCATTAGAGATTTACTGTGCCCTCCTCCCTCGGCCTGGACATCTATCCAGAAAGGAAACAATGGGGAAAGGATATGAGCCCGCACATCATAAGATAAGTGTCTCTCTGGAAAGGAAAACCGTTGGTTTAATGTCTATCATCCTACTGCAACCTTTTTTTTTTGTTACTTATTCCTCAAATAAAGGATAATGATTACAGGGTTTTGTTTTTCCTTTGCAGGGCTTCCATTTGTGAAAGTCTTGGATACCTACCTCTGCCTTCAGAACAAAAGGTATTCGGGTTCTGAACCCATCATATCTCAGGATAAACTCTACAGGTTCTAGAATCATCCAAAGGAGATCGTGGCTTCAACTAGTTTTGTTATAATTAGTTATTTCGACTTCGGTAATGTTTTGTTGAAGTAAACCCCCTAGGGTCATGTTTCCATTGTTGGAATAATGCCAGTCCTTATATAAGTATTGAATCTATATTTTGATTTTAGATCTAGTCAACTATGTAATAAAATTTTCTTTTTATTTATTGAATGGTGATCCTGGTCGAAATTACTCGGAATGATAATTTGTCTCATAGTGAATCCATCTCTTGATTTCGAACATTGAACTTGTTATTTAGAAAACAAMTAAGGRATTMTATGCAACTCRACTATGTTTGTGCCATTTGACTATTCTGTTACAGAAAAAAAAATGTTTYCCAGAATTTAACAATGGAGTTACTGGTACCCTTTGTTCTACTGTATTCGATTCATATTGAAATAAGTGCATCGGTCTGTTGCTTTAGCTAAAATATTCCAACTAACATGCATTTGATTTATAGTTGTGGTTACATGTCTGTCGTAATTTTATCATGCTCATAGTACAGTAATGGATATTTATATATATATATATATACATATATATACGTACTTGCTTACGTAGAAAATAGATTCTGGATTTCCTTCTATAATGTCTACCAATAGTAATTAGACATATGCTTGCCTATATGTGATATAGATATATCGTGGAAATGTATTGGTTCGTATTAGTTTAATTCCACACTAAGTGGCAGATAGCGATCCAAATAAACTTATGAATCTAAGTTTGTACTTATAGAAATATACCTAGTCCATATATATATATATATATACTAGTTTCCATTTTGTTCGTGCCTAGATTGTTTTGTACCAGGAAATTTCGATGTAAAGGAAATTACCCTACAGCTACCTCTGTATAGAATAAATTTAGTTACAAAAAATGATTGCTTCCAGAACTTAATCATACCAAATCCATTCGACTGTCATAACAAAATAAAAATAATTTCTAACCTTCGTTCAGAATCTAATCCAATCATAAAGAGTCTCTCAGAAATTGATTTATAAGATATTCTATCAACATTTGGGCTTCATACATTCGTATATTCGAACAGATTTCACCCATGTTATTGTATCCATACAGAATTTAATGGTTGCACTACAACTAGGACTAATTCATTCCACAGAAATGGAAACTAATTCAATTCAGGTTTAACAAATACATCACATCAGATATGTGATCATTCAAACAGAGAAGGAAAAGATTACATATTTGAACCCATTCGCGGAAGACAAAGGGAACAACCACGTTCCTCCCAACCGTAGAACAAGGCAGCCAAATCACTTACCCGATTCACTCCCTAGCCTGACCATGAGTCCATGAGGGAAAACTTGGAATCTCCTCTTCAGCAATGTCTCCCTCTATCTGTAGTCCTCTCCTTGCCTCACACTCAATATTTAGTGTTCATAATAGCAAGTACACAGTAGTTCCTTTTCCCCAACATACTAGGCAACATCTTGCCTCCTCACATATGCCATTTATCCAAACAATGTTTTTTCCTAGGTCTTTTTCCCTCCCTTGGGAATTTTTGTAGCTTTCTAAATCCCTGATTTTTGGGGGCTCCCAATGGCCAAATCCCTGATTTTCCACTTGTAACAATCAGCCCTGACGTAATTCCAACATGTTCCCCACTCATGGAGTCATCGTCAGCTGAATTTAACATGGTTGTTCCATTTGTCCTCCTACAATAATTAAAAAATATTTTATTTGCATACAAGTGTCATAGTCAAATAGTTAGTTGGGTCAAATCAGGTCTCTTCCCAAAAGTTATAATAATTAATTACAATTTACCAAATTCGAAATTCGGAATTTCCATAAATGGAAAAAGTTTTTTGAATTCGAATTTACCAAAAACGAAATAATTTTCTAACAATTTTCGAATTTCAAAAATAATTTATTTTTTGGGATGACACATCCTTTCCCCCTTCAAATAAAACATTGTCCTCAATGTTCATTGCTTTCTTGGAATAGGATTGGATGAGATTCTGCAAATCTCCCTCCAACTCCCAAGTGGTCTCCTTGGGACTAAAGCTCTTCCATTGCACCTTTACCTAAGCGACGGATCTGTTTTGAAGTGTTATTTCTCTCTAGTCCATAATGCGTAGGGGTTCCGCCTGGAGCTCGCCTTCTGGTTCCACCTGCACCAATTTCCAATCGATCATGTCAATAGGATCATGAACATAATTTTTCAACAAAGAAACATGAAATACATTATGAATTTTTAGATTAGCTGGAAGTGCAAGTTGGTATGCTACGGGTCCAATTCGAGCTAGTATCTCAAAGGGCCCACAAAAACTGGGTGTCAACTTGGCACAGTTCCTGAGTTTTAGTGAACTCTTTTGGTCTTTGACTTTTAAGTAAACATCATCCCCCACTTGAAACTCCAAGTGTCTTCTTTTCTGGTCTGCATAACTTTTCTGTCTGTGCTGTGCTTCTTACAAGTTATGTTGTACTTTTCTTACCGTGCTTTCCATTTCTTGGAGCATCTATGGTCCAAGCATAAGTCTATCAACTGGATCATCCCAACTAATTGGAGTCGTACACTTTCTGTCGTACGATTCCTCGAAGGGGCTTAACTTAGCCGAAGTTTGGTACCCATTGTTATATGCAAATTATACCAACTATAGGTAGTCTTTCCACTTGCTTGGTTTTGTTATTACATACATGTAGAGAATATCCTCCATGATTTGGTTTGTTCTTTCAGTTTGTCCATCTATTTGTTGATGATAAATCATACTGAAATTCAAATTAGTATTTAGCCTGCAAATAATTCTTTCCAAAAAGAAGATGTAAATTTTATGTCTCTATCCGAAATCACCATTTTATGAATACCATGCAGTCTAAAAATTTCTTTCACAAATATTTCAACGATATTTATAGCTTTAAAAGTAGACTTTACAGGAATAAAGTGTTCAGACTTACTGATTTTATCGATTACAACCATAATAGAGTCATTATGTTTATGAGTTTTAGGCAAACCTATAATAAATTCTAGTGATATGGTCTCCTATTTCCATTCTTGTACTGGTAATGGTTGTAATAGGTCGGCGGGATGCTGGTGTTCGGCCTTTACCTGCTAACAATATTGGCACCTAACCAAGTACTCTATTATTTTGCCTTTCACATTAGGACAATAGAATAATTTTCTAAGTGTTGTTATCATTTTCTGGTATCCTGGATGACCAAAATATGGTTTCTTATGCACTTCATCCAAAACTGTTATCTTTAACTCTATCGAATTTGGTATGTAAAGTTTGTTCTTGAATCATAAAAGGCCATTTTTATCGATACTCAGATTTGGTTTGTCTGAGTTTTCTGTAGTGTTTTGTAATTCTGTCACCAACTTAGTGTAGTTTTTGTCGTTAATACCTATCGTCCTTATTCTCTGTTCCTGGTCACTTTTTGCTCTGTTGACATTTATCTCAAATAACCCGTGGACTCTTCTTCTTAAAGCTTCTGCTACCTTGTTTCCCTTACCTTTGATATTTCTTACCTCAAAATCGAATTCTCTCAAGACGGCTAGCCACCTTGCTTGCCTTGCATTAAGATCTGGTTGGCTAAATAAATATTTCACACCACTAATATCCATCAATAATAGAAACTTTCTGCCCATTATGTAGTGCTGCCACATTTTTAAGGCATGAATTGCTACTACCAATTCTAAGTCATGAGTGGCGTAGTTTCACTTGTGTTCCTTTAATTTTCAGGATTCATAACAAATAACGTGTCCGTATTGATTTAGGACACCACCTAGTCCTTCTTTACTTGCGTCAACAAAGACGGTGAAGTCATTATCTGGGTCTGCTACTTTTAAAATGGGTGCGGTTGTTAATAATTCCTTCAACTTGTTAAAACTGTCTTGACACTTTTGTGACCAATTAAAATTGGTCCCTTTCTTTTGTAATAATGTGATAGGGTAGGCTATTTTGGAAAACCATTCTATAAATATGCGATAATATCTGGTGATTCCCATGAATGACTGGATAATAGAATAATTTCCTAAGTGTTGTTATCATTTTCTGGTATCCTGGATGACCAAAATACGGTTTCTTATGCACTTCCTCCAAAACTATTATCTTTAACTCTGCTGAATTTGGTATGTAAAGTTTGTTCTTGAATCATAAAAGGCCATTTTTATCGATACTTAGATCTGGTTTGTTTGAGTTTTCTGTAGTGTTTTGTAATTCTGTCACCAACTTAGTGTAGTTTTCGTCATTAATACCTGTCGTCCTTATTCTCTGTTCCAGGTCACTTTTTGCTCTGCTAACATTTATCTCAAATAACCCGTGGACTCTTCTACTTAAAGCATCTGCTACCTTGTTTCCCTTACCTTTGATATGTCTTACCTCAAAATCGAATTCTCGCAAGAAGGCTAGCCACCTTGCTTGCCTTGCATTAAGATCTGGTTGGCTAAATAAATATTTCCCACCACTATTATCCATCAATAATAGAAACTTTTTGCCTATTATGTAGTGCCACCACATTTTTAAGGCATGAATTGCTACTGCCAATTCTAAGTCATGAGTGACGCAGTTTCACTTGTGTTCCTTTAATTTTCAGGATTCATAACAAATAATGTGTCCGTCTTGATTTAGGACACCACCTAGTCCTTCTTTACTTGTGTCAACACAGACGATGAAGTCATTATCTGGGTCTTCTACTTTTAAAATGGGTGCAGTTGTTAATAATTCCTTCAACTTGTTAAAACTGTCTTGACACTTCTGTGACCAGTTAAACTTGGTCCCTTTCTTTTGTAATGATGTGATAGGGTAGGCTATTTTGGAAAACCCTTCTATAAATATGCGATAATATCCGGTGATTCCCATGAATGACTGGATATCTGCTACATCCTTAGGTAGCGGCCATTCCATGATGGCCTTTATTTTCTCAGGGTTGACTACAATGCCTTCTACAGAAATTACATGTCCTAGGTATTGTATTTTATTTTGATAAAAATCACACTTATCAAATTTGGTGTAAATTTTGTGTTTCCTCAAAGTTTGCAGAACTATTCTTAAGTGTTCTTCATGTTCTTCTTTTGTTTTAGAATAGACCAGGATATCATCGATAAATACCAGTACGAACTTGTTCAAGTACTGGCTAAAAATATTGTTCATTAGACACATAAACGTGGTTGGTGCGTTAGTGAGTCCGAAAGGTATGACTACTATTTCGTAGTGTCCATATCTTGTTCGAAAATATGTTTTTCTTATGTCCTCATCTTTTATCTTAACTTGATGATAATTGGATCGTAAATCAAAATTTGAAAAGATCTTGGCCCCACCTACTTGATAGAACAGATCATTTATCCTAGGTAAGGGGTACTTGTTCTGTTAAGAACCAAACATCAATATAGAATGGAAAAACCTCAGGAAAAGTACTCAACGCCTTGAAACATAAATAATTTCAGATAATAAGCCTCTTCGAGGGGGCAACCTCCTTTTACCCCACTTAAATGTTCAAGTACAAGATGATTCCAAATGAAAATGTCTCCTTGGTATATATAGGAGACT
>JZKD02S1933976.1:50932-69985 GCA_000966675.3 Picea glauca
AACATTACTAATCTAAATTACAACTAATGGCCTAAAGCCGACATAAATAAAATAACATTACTAATCTAATATGCCCCAATTAAGTGGTAATGAGTCAATATTAGGGCTTAACATGTTCTTAATAGTCATTTTGTTCAATTTTCTATAATTGATACATAGTCTTGGAGTATCGTATTTCTTTTTCACAAAGAGAACTGGTGCTCCCCATGGTGAAACACTCGGTCTAATATAATCTTTGTCCAATAACTCTTGTAGTTGTATTTTTAATTCTGTCAATTTTGGTAAACTCATTCGTTAAGGTGCTTTCGAGATAGGAGTTGAACCAGGTAGCAAGTCTATGGAGAAGTCTATTTCCCTTCTAGGAGGTAATTCAGGTATCACATCAACAAACACGTCTCAAAATTCACGTAGAACAACAAGGTCTTCCAGGTTGGGCTTATCTTCTTTTTCTACTAGATTCATTATTTCGATGGCATAAACTTGACAACCCTTTCTCATGCATTTCTTGAATTGCATTGTTGTGACTTGTCTAACTGATATTGTTTTTGGTATACCTTGGACTGTCCAAGTAGTATCACTTTCATCTTTATACTTTAAGTGTCTTGGCATAACAATCTAGTACTGCTTTGAGTTTTTCTAACTAGTCCATTCCAATAATCACATCATAAGATCCTAGTGGTAGAATGTTTAGATTTGTTCTTGTGTTTTGACCATCTAAACTGAACTCAAAATCAGAAATAAAGTCAACCACTTTCCTTTTTGTTCCTGTTGCTAGTTGTACCAACCATGATTTTTCGTATTTCAATTTCTTAAGTTTATTTGTCTCTACCACAGCAGGAGTGATATAACTTAATGTAGCTCCAGGGTCAATTAAAACAAAATTTCGAGTGTTATTGATTTTACCTTTGATTTCCATCACTGAGGACTGGTGGTCAGCTTGTCGACCATCTACGGATACATTTATTCGATGCAAGATTTTGACCACATCACCCATCATCGAGGCTTCCTGCAAATTATGAACGACTGTTCTGTTTGCTGCATTTATACATGGACAGTTCCTCCTTAGATGAGGTTCTCCACATTCCCATCACTTCAATGGTTCATGGGGATTATCCCCAAACTCCTTTGTTCTAAGATTTACTAGTTTACCACTGACTTGTGTACTTGGATAATTGGAGTGAAAGTCTTTTCTAGGAAATCTTTTTGTTGCATTCTGATAAGGAGTTCACTGGTATCCCTTCTTCCGCTGGTTCATTCGGTTTTGTTTCTTATCCTTCCAAACTTTGGGAAACTCTACCTGATGTTTGTATTGGTCGTAGAAAATTTGTGCTTTCCTGAATACTTCACTCAAGGACTTGGGGTTGTCAAACTCAATTATGTCCCTATAGGACCGTGGTAAACAATTTAGGAACCGCTGGATTTTTACCTTGTCCTCCTAGATATAAGGTATGAACCATAGTAATTCCAAGAATTTGTTTATAATCTCCTCCATTGTCATCTGACCAAGTCGTAACTCATAAAATTATTTCATTTTCCTTTCATAGTAGCTTTCAGATAGGTAATGTTTCTTGAAATATTTCTTGAAGTTAGACCATTCCATATGTTTCTCTTTTAGGCCCTTAGCCAATTAGATCTTGCCACCAGATGTTGGCTTTTCCCTTCAGATTGTAAATGGCCATTCTGACTTTCATATTGTTGGAATAGTTGTATATCTGGAAATATTTTTTGATGTCTAATAACCATGCTTCTGCTTCCTCTCCTATTCTGGATTCTCCATTAAAGGTAGCTGGTTTAATTTTCTTAAATTCTCCTTCAAGGTGGTCTACTAGTTTTCTCTTTCTGTCTGTTTTTGTTTTGTATTCAACTGAAGGTGTACCTTTAGATGAACTGTCTCCTTTTTCCGCTTCAAGCCTATAGTTATTGGAGGCCCTTTTGCTGACCTCTTCTTCACTGTTATCGTCCTTTGGGATTTTATTTGTCACTATACTGCGCAATAGGACTTCATTTATCTCTTGTTGCTCCTGCTGTTCTTTCTTTAGTTTCTCATTGTCGTCTTTGAATACCTGTAGCTCAACAATAAGATTCCTCATTGTTTCCAGCACTTCCGTAGGTGAGCTTCCGTTACTATTCTGTCTTGGATCTCCAGGAGGTCTCTGCTCCAGATTTCCTTCAATTCTAATTTCTGCATCATCCTGGGTTGCCATAATTAACACAAAACAGAAAGGGTTTTTTGTTTGTAACAATAAAGGTTTATTAGTTTCACATAAATATAAATATATGCTAAGAAAATAATGTGGCCCTGTTCAAGGTCCGGTGTTGTAACCTTTTCTCTGATACCATATGTAATGAACCTCATATTTACCATAAAAAAAAAATGCTTATATAATTTCTCGGTAAAAGTAGGAAAATCCCTAAGCTATAAAACTCTATTATTAACTCTGTTATAAAACTCTATTATAAGATCTATTATGAAACTCTACTATAAAAATCTGTTATAAAATTATATTATAAAACTCCTAAGTCTTACCTACCCTAATATGTTTTGACTATATTAGCTTGAGTTAGCCGAGTAGGAAGGTTATAAGAGAGAATCCTCCATGGCTTTAACAATTCCCTTTTCACCTTCATTCCAAAAACCTTTATGCGTAGGGACTATGTGTATAATGTGTAGCCTTACGATCCATACTACACTCACATTTTTCACATAAGGTCTCCATGTTCACGCACAAGTCCTCCCGAATAATTTAACTCTAGGGAATTTTATTTAGTTCCCATCAAAAAGCTATGGGTCGGGTTTAAAGACCAATCACTATCATAAACTACCAAATCCTGTTCATTTAATGGTTCTAAGCCATATCATTGGTGGAAATTTGACAACGAGGGTCAAACTGCTAACTAAGACTAACCTAGGGGGTGTGAAAGCGACATTCCTTAAGTGGGGAAAGGTTCACTATCAGGGTAGTTAAAGCTCTATAACCATCATAAATGGAAGTCCTGCTAATCACACTGAATTCGCCTGGCACTACACCCGAAGTGTCACACCGACCCTGCCATTGTCACATGGCTAACCCATTCTCCGCACTCTCTACATTTATTCTGAGGAGACAAAGTGTTGCTTAGGGTTTGAGTAGGTTCACAGTTTGTCATTTTTGAGTTTTTACAAAGAGGCTCTGGGTATCACATTTTTCAAAGGTGAAGTCTGTATGTAATGGTGGTTGCTCCATGGATGTAGTTAATGGTGTGGTCTGAAACCCTGGTAAGTTCTTCCTTAAACATAATACCAAGATAGATTCATTAAGGTGGTGTATTCTTTGGAAAACGTTAATCATTTTGTCATTTTTTAGTCACCATCATGTCTTTTCATTCCTGTTGAGTTCTCCCTTTCAGGAAACTTCTCTGTATTACTTTCGGAGTCACCCTTAATCTTGGGGAAGCGATTTTTTCCTTGAGGTTGTCGATGTTTCTCCTCTGGTTAATTGTTTTGGGAACCTTCTATATTATAAAAACATTTTGGTTATGTAAGGTAGTTTATCAGAGTCTTCTGTTTATCAGAGGAAGGGTAAAAGTCTTATGAAAAAGTCTCATCGTGAAATGCATAAAGCATTGTATATATTTCATCTTGTTTTTGTTATTCCTATTATTGTTCTTCTTTAAGGAATCTCAAGGAGGTATGTCGGCCCTATGAATAGTTCACCGAGAGACTAAGCGGTTTTCTTAAGGGGTGGAAGGTCCTTCCTATTTGGTAGTGTAATATATTACATTTTTATTTTATTTCCCCCATAATGGATGGAGTCATCCTTCTGTATATTTTCCAGACCCTCAGATGGTTCCTACACGAATAATTACCACGTTTTTTTTTTTGTGGTTTGTTTCCTTCTGTTCTTTGTGGTGCCTCGAACAGTTTATTGGGAGTCCTACATCGTATAACATTTTAAGTTTGTAATGAAACCTTGTCACCTTGATGGTTGGTGACTAGTCCCCTCCACTTGAATACTGTAGAGCGATGTTTTTGCTGTTGGTTATAACTATTTGTTGCAGTTTGGTTCATGAATGATTTAAACTTAACCTTTTAAATAAAGTATATATTTTGTGTGACATGTCTATACTATTGCTTCAACCTTATTTTATGGTGTGTTTGAACAGTTTACAAGTTAAGGGTTTCACTATTGACTATTTACTTATAAGAGAGAACTTATAAGATTTGGTACCGTTGCTAATGATGGGCCTTGTTGGTGTGAGGACCCATCAGAGATTTACTGCGCCCTTCTCCCTCAGCCTGGACATCTATCTAGAAAGAAAGTGACATGGCAAGGATCTGAGCCTGCACATCATAAGATAATTGTCTCTCTGGAAAGTAAACCCGTTGGTTTAACGTATATCATCCTATTGCAACCTTATTTTTTTTGTTACTTATTCCTCGAATAAAGGCTAATGATTACAGGGTTTTGTTTTTCCTTTACAGGGATTCCATCTGTGCAAGTCTCGGATACCTGCCTCTACCTTCGACACAAAAGGTATTCAAGTTTTGAACTGATCATATCTCAGGTTAAACTCTACAAGTTCTAGAATCATCCAAAGGAGATCGTCACTTCAACTAGTTCTGTTATAATTAGTTCTTTCGACTTCAGTAATTTTTTGTTGAAGTAAAAACCCCGGGGTCATGTTTCCATTGTTGGAATAACGCCAGTCCTTGTATAAGTATTGAATCCGTATTTTGATTTTAGATCTGGTCAACTATGTAATACAATTTTCTTTTTATTTATTGAATGACGATCTTGGTCGAAATTAATCGTATTGATAATTTGTATCATAGTGAATCTGTCTCTTGATTTCGAACACTGAACTTGTTATTTAGAAAAGAAATAAGGAATTCTATACAACTCGACTATGTTTGTGCCATTTGACTATTCCATTACAGAAAAAAAATGTTTCCCATAATTTAGCAATGGTGTTACTGGTGTTATCTCTCTAGGAAACTCTCCTAGGCTGTAAGTCGGAGATGCCTGGTAACTAACTCTTTTTGGGAATATTTTCTCTAATAGTTGAAATGGTTTTGTGGGTCAAAATGAATATCCAAGGGTTGGACTGAGTTTTCCAGACTGTCTAGAAATACGAAATCTCACAAGGCTTTCTAGTCATGTAGTCAGACAAAGTTTGATTAAATGGGGGAAGAAGTCAGCTATTACACCAGATTACACTTCATACCAACAAGTACAATGGGCTTAATAACCGAAGGAATATATTATGATCATCAACTAAAACAATTAACCAGTGATATGACAGTCACTGCCAAATGAATGAGCATCAACAAAGAACTCTCACTCATAAACTATAAGAAAACATAAGAAGAAAATCTGACTACCCAACTGAAAGAAGCTTGAAATTTTTCATAAAATAAGAATAAGTATGTCTGTTACAGAGGCAGCATCATAGTATTCAAAGTCGAACCTCTTCTCTGTCTGAGTTCTTAGGCTTTATAGCCTTTACAAACAGTCTTCAGATCCTCAAAACATGGATCTATTTATCTAAACATAGTAAAGTCTAAAACTCTATGTAAACTCTAACAAAACAAATCTTTTATTAAAGGAAATCAAACTATATCTAATTAAAGTCTTCGACAGCTGTAAGAGTATTGACATTCTTCAATGTGATGACAAAGCAAGAAACCTTCGAAGGCTGAAGGATAAAACCAAAATGCCACCTGTACATTTCTTGCTGGAAAACTGGACTGGAAAGGTGGATCGAATCCTTAACTAGCTGCACCAAATCTGGAGTATTTCCTGCCTTCTGTCATCCTTGTTATGTTTGAAGAATACTTAGAAATCTGGAGTTGGTTGCTTCAAAATCTGGATGTAATCTTTTCATCGACCAACTGCAATGTAGAATTTGACAACTAAACCATCATCTTTCATTTTGTCATTTGACACCTGTGCTTCATCAGTTTCTGAAATTTGTGGTAAGGCACCTGTCTCTTTGAATCCAATACCGCTAGCCAGCTTTGCCTGAAGTATTTGTAATTCTTCTCTCGAAGACTCTTTCCTCGCGTAGCCTTTGCTATCCTTTTTCTTGAAAAGGGTCTCAAATGTTTTGACAGCCCACTGGAGAGTATGCTCTATACGTTTCCTCTATCAGTCATTGGCTTACAATATGCAACACATAGGGCAACAAGATACAGTCTCAATTTGGTCCATTTTCAAAAGCATATCAGTAACTTTGGCTGCATAATCATGTTCCAACTGATCGACCAAAGAATACACGCTTTCTCCAAGCATCGTCCTTTGTTGTTCAGGAGTTGCATTTGCAAGAGCTCCACCAACACCTGGTAAAGGAACTTTAGGGACATTCCTTACAGGTGGATATCGCATCGTACGACTTCCTCGAGGAATCATCTGTTTCTGAAATGAAGGTTGAGGTTGTTGCAGCTATTGTAAAGGTGTTTTCCTTGCACCAGGACGTTGGCCTTTCTGGCTTAGTCGAACTAGAGGAACATAAAAATTTGGCATCTGTGCACCTCCTGGCCGCATACCAGGGATAAACTGTTGCTGATAACATACCCAGAAGGCTGGGGTGGAAGTAATTGAGTATTCCCTTGACCATATAAAATCTGCTGACCAAGACCAGGAGCTACAGGAGGGTACATAGGCATACTAGTCACCACAGTGGGTGTCATGCCAACTGGACTTCGCACAGCAAATTGAGCCTGCATTCTTGCTTTTCTTTCCTCTTTTCGTTCAACCAGAGCAACATATAGAGGCTTGTTGACTATGATCCTATTACTGAGTCCTAAAGATGCTCGGTTTGCTTCCTCTGGAGATGAAAAGGCCACAAATCCAGAACCTCTACTCTGACCATTAGGATCACGCATTACCTTGCACGATGTTATTGTACCAAATTCAGCGAATATTTCCTTCAGCTTGTCATCAAATTTCTGTATTGATAATTGCTAGTTTGGAGGAGTAATACGCTGCCATAGTGGTATAGACAGAGATTTCAGTTGCAGCAACACTAAGGGAAGCAATGCGACATCCATATTCCTGAACATCAAAAACAACTGCCTAGTGAGAATTAAACACCTTCTTGCATGTGTTACAGCGATGTATATATTTTCCCACATCAAATTTATCCTTCAGCCTCCTCCTCCTTTTCTTTTTCTGCACGATTCTCGCTTCTTCCTCAGAGAATGCCTTCAAAGGTTGAAGCATGCCAGAGACATATGGTTAATGGAAAACTGGAAGTGGCTTGTTTGTCATTCTATATGTAGCAGTGATTCCCTTAAGTTGCCTCAAAACCTCAGCGGCATTTTCCACTACTGCTTAAATCATGACATCCATTATTATAGGCATGGAATTTAATAATGCTTGTGAGATATGGAGAATGCTTTGTTTTACTAGAGAAAGAACTTCATTTGGACCAGACACAAGAAAATTCATTACATGCTCCAGGTAAGGATCATTAACTTCTTTCACAAGGAGGTCTACATCACGTCTCACAAAAATGAAATCCTCTGGAGTCTGGAGTTGCAACGAGAGCCCATTTACCACCAATGTTGGAACTTGAACCTCCCCTTTTGTGAGTAGAAAGCCCTGTTAATAGCCATGTTGAAAGTGACAAAATCTATGGAAGATAATCGATAGCCCACAAGAGTTGCAGAAGCAAGCAGATCATGAAGGATATGAGAAGAACTTCCAGCATCGTAGTCTTCACCAGTTATGCTAACCATCAGTTTTGGAGGAATGAGAACTTCCTCGAACTCTTGGTCAACAACCCGCCTTTCTTTAAAACGCTTTCACCAGCGCATAATCCTATAGAAAACTCCCTTTAGCTGTTGGAAGTTATTACTTTCACCAGCGCACAAATTCGCGACAAAGCCTCTTTGGATGTTTGAAAGTCACCACTTTCAGCAGCGCACGGACCTATAAGATATGCTCCTTAGCTGTTGAAAGTCACCACTTTCACCAGCTAACACTCATCTTTTAAACACACGTTAGCTGTTGAAAGTATTTTATGAAAATTTTAGAGAGAAGACCTTTATGGGTCATCTTATTTCTAAAACAAAAATCAAAACCTAAATTTTGCAACTCAAAAGTGACTTGAAGTTACAACCTATCACCTAAACAAACAAATAAATCTACCGGTTTATTTGAGGAGTTAACAATTGGTACCCTTTGTTCTACTGTATTCGATTCATATTGAAAGAAGTGCATCGGGTTGTTTCTTTAGCTAAAATATTCCAACTCATATGCATTTGATTTATAGTTGTGGTTACATGTCTATCGGAATTTTATCATGCTCATAGTATGTATATATATATATATAGAGAGAGAGAGAGAGAGATATAGATATATATATATATACGTACTTTCTTATGTAGACATTAGATTCTGGATTTCCTTCTATAATGTCTGCCAATAGTAATTATACATATGCTTTCCTATATGTGATATAGATATATTGTGGAAATGTATTGGTTCGTATAATTCCACACTAAGTGGCAGATAATGATCTGAATAAACTTATGACTCTGAGTTTGTATTTACAGAAATATACTTACTCCATATATATATAGACTAGCTTCCATTCTGTTCATGCCTAGATTGTTCTGTACTAGGAAACTTCAATGTAAAGGAAATTACCCTATAGTTACCTCTGTATAGCAGAAATCTAGTTACAAAAAATGATTACTTCCAAAACTTAATCATACCAAATCCATTCGACTGTCATAACAAAATAAAAATAATTTCTAACCTTTGTTCAAAATCTAATCCAATCATAAAGAGCCACTCAGAAATTGATTTATAAGATATCCTATCATCATTTGGGCTTCACACATTCATATATTCGAACAAATTTCTCCCAGGTTATTGCATCCATACAAAATTTAATGGTTGCACTACAACTACGACTAATTCATTCCACAGAGATGGAAAATAATTCAATTCAAGTTTAAAAAATACATCACATCAGATATGCGTTCATTCAAACAAATAAGGAAACGATCACATATTTGAACCTGTTCACAAGAAGACAAAGGGAACAACCACGTTCCTCCCAATCGTAGAACAAGGCAACCAAATCACTTGCCTGATTCACCCCCTAGCCTGAACATGAGTCCATGAGGGAAAACTTGGAATCTCGTCTTCAAAAATGTCTTCCTCTATCTGTAGTCCTCTCCTTGTCTCACACTCAATATTTAGTGTTCATAACAGAAAGTACACAGTAGTTCCCTTTCCCCAGCATACTAGGCAATGTCCTACCTCCTCACATATGTCATTTATTCAAACAATATTTTTGCCTAGGTCTTTTTCCCTCCCTTGGGAATTTTCGCAGCTTTCTAAATCCCTGATTTTCAGGGGCTTCTAATGGCCAAATCCCTGATTTTCCACTTGTAACAATCATCCCTGAGGTAGGTCCAACATTTTCCCCACTCATGGAGTCATGGTCAGCTGAATTTAACATGGTTGTTCCATTTGTCCTCCTGCAATAATTAACAAATATTTTTCTTGCATACAAGTGTCATAGTCAAATAGTTAGTTGGGTCAAATCATGTCTCTTCCCAACAATCATAATAATTAATTACAATTTACCAATTTCAAAATTCGGAATTGCCATAAATGGAAAAAAAATCCAAATTCGAATTTACCAAAAATGGAATAATTTTCTAACAATTTTCAAATTTCAAAAATAATTTATTTTTGGGGATGTCACACCCAAGTCTTTAAAATTTTCTTTGAAGTACTCAGCCAAAGGGTCTAATATTTCTTTGGATCCACACACTTCGATGGCTGACATAGTAAAGGTTAGGTCACTTGCAATAATAAGGTTTTTTGTGGCTAGAAGGCCACTACTAACCATGGAATCCCATAAAACATTCTTCTCTATGCATGGGTCATAATAGTTTATAAGGGATATTGACTGATTTCCCTAATATAGGGTTCCACTCATGAGAATTCCCACGTAAGTAAAATAATGAGATAGAGTAAATTTTGAAGGGTTCCAAGCCACACAAAGGCCCCCAGACCGGCCCACAGAGTCAATGGGACAACAATACCAATTGGGCAGTAATTTTGACACTAAGGCTCTAGATTTTACTTCCTCTACCATGGTTTCTTGAATAAAAAGGATATCCGACAAGATACAAGTCAATAATATTTGGAGGCATGAAAGTTTCTGAGCCCCTCAAACTCCCCTTAGATTAAGTAATAGAAGTTTCATTATTTTTCCCTGGCTAGGGATTTAATTCCTCTAAGATCCCCATGTTTAGAGATATCACTGCCACTATTGATTGCATCCCCTTTTTTTTCAGAACTTTTTTCAAGCACTTCTAGTATTTGTGGGTGAGACATCCATCCCTAGAACCCCTGACCATGAAACCTACTTCAGATATATTTATGGACATATTGTCTCATATCCCACTTTCCTCAAATTTAAAACTTCTTTCCCTTCGCTAATCTTTGTGTGCCCCTCATAGTCGTGAGGGGAAATTTTGTAACCATGTCTCAGTACGATGGGATAAAAGACTCTATAAGTGCCCCCAAGGAGCTCTCTCCTAATTCCATCTCCCACCTCCCAGATTTCTCACTTCCCATCCCATCAACAGTCGGGAGGATCCCCACATCTCCAATATGGTCCAAAGGGGTGTTTAATATCTGGTCGGGAACCCTAAGGTCCGAGCAACCACCATAATCACTAAAAACAACTTCCATCTCCATATCCCCATTAGGGATATCACGTTTATTGTTATCAGAGGAGTCCACTAAAGGGGAGGCCAAAATAATATTTAAGTGAATCATCTCAAAGACAAATAAAGTGGTGTAAAAGGAGGGGCAGAAATGTTTTAACTTACCTAAAACTAATTTAGTCGTTGTTGAGGTCCCAAATTCCTCTTCTGTCAAGGTACCTTCCCCACTCCAAGATGAATCCTTGACTGGGGGATCATTATGTATTGTCTTCTTGAGCATGGAGGATTCTGATTCTTCATCCGAGATAAACCCTTAAAATTTTTTCGTAGGTTCTGAATCCTTCTGCAGAGGTGACATCTAAATGGGAGGCCCAAATAGTCTATTTGTTTACCATAAATATTCCCTCTCCACTCTATATTTAGTACTTCCAGTAACCCTTTATGTACTTCTAGTTTGACTAGAATTATCCCCAACCTCCTATCTTCCTCCTTGAGAATCCCTTCATCCACATACAAGAAACATCCCAATTCATTCCCTATAGTAGGAAACGTGCCCTCATTCCAAAGTTGAAGCAACAAACCTGGTAGGAGGACCCAAATGTGTCCAAGATAAAAATACTCCATCACAGGGTCAAACCCAACCCTCGATATTTTCATCATGAGACTACCTCCTTAATGACGCAGGTACGCTATAAAATTTTTCTAGAGTCCTTTGAAGATTTAAATGTGAAACAGTACGAGCCACTGGTTAGAAACACCGTCTCCAAGGTATACCCAACAATGGAGACCAAGTATTGGTCACCCAGTCTGGGATGCCATGCATTCTCAATGATCTGTATGTGAACCTTCTGACCAACGCACACATGCTTAGGTTGCAGGTCTCCTCCAACCCTACATCCCCTCCAAGAACAATTTTGTGTCTGCCCTTTTTGGTTTCCAGGGATTCTTCCTGTTCAAGAATCCCATTTTTTTGTTGTGTAGTCCTCCAAGGATAATAGGAGTATGACTACCACCTTTAGACACTCCTTCCTCAGTTGCATCTTTTTCTTTACCTCCTCTTCTTTCCTGCGTAGAACCATTTGACGGGTGGAATTCCTGTCCAGGCTAGGTATCATGCACTACAAGGCCTTTTGAAACTAAAACATTATTTTTATTCGGATAATAAATCTCACCCATTATGATACCTAGCGCCATTTTAAATTTCTCGAAATTAGACGAAACTAGTGCCATCGCGTAGGGCTCATTGTTTCGATTCTGAAAGTTTGTTTTTTTTCGAAAATGGACACTGTATGGCAAAGCTATCATGATCTGATTTTTTTCCCAAATAAGAAAAAAAATTCAAAGTCAATAGTCATAAGTAGTACTGCTAACATCAACAGTACATCAGCATGACATGGAAGATGACATCGACATGACATCATGATGTTGATGTGGCAGCACCAGGGGCTGACATGTGTTATGCATTTTTGGCATTTTCGGATGTTGATGTGGTAGGTGACTAGATTGTACGGACGCTGATGTGGAAGTCAGTATAGTGACGTGGTATACTGAGGTCATGACACGTGGTAGGGTATGGATGACACATGGCAGAGTACGAATGACAGGTTGGAGTGACATGGTAGGTTGTGGGCATGACACGTGGTGTACGGTGCTGACTATACAGGCCAATTGGAAAGGTAACTGTGAGTACGGTGGTGAATAACAAGGTGACACGTCAGCCAATCACAGAGTGCCACATGGCACCCCATATGAGGCCAATGAGGGTCGCTTCAAAAATTTTGTTTTCACTTCGTCGGAGTTGAACCCGTGACCTACGAGCACACAAACAACTTCACAAATCATGCCAACCAATTGGGCTACATTAGTTCTTGTTTACACAAATGGTGAAATATATATTTAAGTTGAGTTTGGCATGGATTTGGGGATAATCCCAGTCGGTAGGGCCAGCCTGCAGACCAAGGCGCTAGACCAAGGCACGTGACCAAGAGCATACGAGCAAGGCATATGACCAGGACTAAATGCCAAAGGAAAGTGATAGTGCTCGGAAACATGGTGCCTCCATGTGACAAGGAGCCTGAGGAAAAGGGGTGCATGCCACATTTTGGTTAAAATTGGGTTTTTTGACTTTATAATAATATTTTTTAATGTGTTTTAGCCTAATTTTGGTGGATTTTGTCCATTATTGGAGGATCTGGAGCCCGATTTGAGGCCATATCTTAGGAGGAAGATGGGATAGCTAAGGGAGGTTCAGAACAACAAAATGTTGAAGTGTTTGTGAAGTTTAAGCCATTTTTATGTAGGGAAGCCATTGAGGAAGCGAACTTTGGAGGCCATTTCCAGGAGCTATGCTCAGCCTTTTTCAGTGTCGTCAGTTGTGTTGGATTGTTAAGGTCGATAAGAACAAAACCATGCCAGTTTGTAATCCATTTTATATACTTCTGATGTATTTTTAAAGAATTAAATATTAATAAGAAATCCTCCCCCACTGAGACAAAGGCCTAGAGACATAGGAAACCTTGTTGAACTCCGTTATCAATCTTTGGCATTATGGTTTTGTTCTCTTAGTGCTTATTTTCTGATCTGCATTCTTTATGATGGCTTCAACATTCTTTAATTAAATTTTCTTCTTCTCTTCAATTTCTAAATGGTAAATCAACTCATGCATAAACTTAACCATAGTCCTTAAAATATCGTTTTCAGATCAAGTGGTATTAGAGTAGGTTGACAGTTGGTTGTTTGAGTTTGCATGATTACCAAGGAAAAGTTAATTTATGGTTAAGGAGAGCTTGTAGAAGGGGATCCTGAGATTGGATAAAAAAAGAGAACATCTCAAAGTGATAAGATGGCATCGAAAGAAGGACTTTCTCAAAGTGAAAGAGATTTTCAAAAAACTTTATTTTCCATGTCGAAGATGGTAAAAGTATTGTATGATGATTATTTGGAACGGAAGAGACCGGTTCAAGGGGAATCTTCAAAGCAAGACAAAAGAGAATAAGGAGAGGACCCTCCAAATTATCCTCCTTCACCTCCTTCATCTCCATATTCTTCTTCTTCTTCAAGTACAAGTTTCAATACTACTTCTTCAAGAAAACATTCCCATAAACATAAGCATGATATGCCATTACTTAAACTTGATGTAAAATTTGTTTTTCCTATGTATGATGGCGAAGTTAATGATGAGAAACTTGATAAATGGGTTAGACAGATGGAGGTATATCGTAATGTGCAACAAATTAAAGATGAGGAAACCAAAATTAGAGTGGAATCGCTTCGTCTTGAAGGCACGACTCTGATATAGTGGCAAAGTAAAATGCAACATGGAACTCAACAAGTTGGTAAGATTTTTCCCTCATGGAACGATTTTATTTCCGCACTTAGAAAACAGTTCTATCCATTGGGATACAAGGAAAAGGATTTAATTGAATTGAAAAGTCTTAAGTTAAGAAAATGACAAACGATGCAATAAAATACAGATGAATTTCATAGAGGGCTTTGATGTTAGATGTTCCATTGACTACACAAGAAACTCTTATGAAGTATATAAGAGGTTTGCCTGCTTATATTCATAATATTGTATTTATGTTTGGACCTAATAATCTTGATGAGGTTTATGTCCAAGAAACATATATTGAAACGGGAAAAACTGGAGTTACTGTATCAGGGGAATCATCTTCAAAGAAATAAGGCAAAGGCAAAGGGAATGGGAAGAAAAAAAAATTGATGATAGTGAAGGAAGAGAAAGTCTCTTGCAATCATTGCAAGAAAGAAGGGCACGATGATGAACATTGTTGGCAATTTCACCTAGAGAAGAAACCAAAGTGGTTCAAAGAGAGGAAAGGGAGGCAAAAGGTTGCAACAGTTACATGACCAATAGACTTGGGGTTAGATTCAGGTGATGAGACTAAGATCACAACAATTGATTTGTCAGGAAAACTTGGTGATGGTTTTGATTCAAGAAGTAAATTGTTTCACATAAGAACCATTATGAAAAATACTAAGATCGATACATTGATAGATAGTGGATCTCAATCTAACTTAATTTCAGAAGAAGTGGTTAAGAAATTGGGATTAAACACTAACATGCATCACAAACCCTATTGACTAAATTGTATAAGCAAAGATCATAAATTTGCCATAACAAATCAATGCATCATAAAGTTTTCAATTACATCTAAGTATGTGGATGAAATAATATGTGACGTGGTGTCGCTAAAAACATGTGGAATGGTCTCAGGTATCCCTTATTTATATGACCACAAAGAAATATTCTATAGGGAATATAATCGATATCACTTGTTTAAAAAGGGAGTTGAATATGTTGTACATGCTCATCATATAAAATCAAACCAATCTCTTCTAACCATGGAACAATTAAAGAAGACAACTTATGCAAGAAATACACCTATAATTGTACCAAGTAAAGCAGTTGATCATAAGCATGAACATGAGATGGTTGTAGGATGGGAGTTCAATCATACTTTGCTTCAAGATAAGTTAATGTTGTGCAATCCCGTCAAACATATTGGTTCATTTTCATTCATATTACCGATATTATCACTGCTAATGTTTTCTAAATGGATGGTGGTGGATTTAGTAAAATGTGAACAAGTTCAAGTGGTTAACAATATGATTTCAGTTGTCATGGTTATTATGCAAATGATTATGATGTGACGGGTGTACAGGGCAGAGTTTAAAGACAAATGACAAGTGGGGAAGCCTATCCCGCACTTGATGTCTAGTTAATATCCTTTTGGATGACCAAAAGGTCCCAATGGGGAGGAATGATCCAAAATAGATCTAGGAAGGAAAAAGTTTCAAATTTCTATGAATTTGACGAAACTCATGCCATCGTGTAGGGCTCATTGTGTTGATTCAGGTAGTATGTTTTCTTTCAAAAATGGACATCGTATGACGAAGTTATCGCGATCTGAACTTTTTCCCAAATAGGCAAAAAATTCAAAGTCAAGAGTTAGAGGTCATACTATTGACATCAGCAGTACGTCAGCATGAAAGGGAAGATGACGTCAACATGACATCATGATGATGTCAACATGCTGACATGGCAGCACCAGGGGCTGACACATGTTAGGAATTTTTGGCGTTTTTGGATGTTGATGTGGTAAGTGAATTGGTTGTACAGATGTTGACGTGGTAGTCCATACAATGACGTGGAAGACTGAGGTCATGATGCGTGGAAGAGTACTTATGATACGTGGTAGGTTATGTATGATAGGTGGTAGTGACTTGGTAGGCTCTGGGCATGACATGTGGCATACAGTGCTGATTGTGCACGCGATTTGGCAAGGTAACTGTGTTGTTGATTGTGCATTGATTGTGTGTATGGTGGAAAATAACAGGATGACATGTGGCCCAATCACAGGTTTCCACGTGGCAGCCTGGATGAGGTCAATGAAGGTCGGTTCAAAAAAAAAAATTGCACTTCGGCGAAGTCGAACCTGTGGCCTTCAGACACGCCAACAATTTCACAAACCATGCCAACCAACCAGGCTACATTAGTTCTTGTTTATACAAATGGAGAAATATATATTTAAGTTGAGTTTGGCATGGATTTGGGGATAAGTCTGGTCGACGGGGCCAACCCACAGACTAGGGCGCTAGACTAGGGCACACGACCAAGAGCATACAACCAAGGCATATGACAAGGACCAAAGGCCGGAGGAAAGCGCTAGTGATCGGAAAAATGGTGCCTCCATGTGACCAAGAGCCCAAGGAAAAGAGGCTTGGCCCAAATTTTGGTTAAAAGTGGGTTTTTTGACTTTATGATAATATTTTTTAATGTATTTTAGCCTGATTTTGGTGGATTTTGCCCATGATTTGAGGATCTGGAGCCCGATTTGAGGCCAGATCTTGGGAGGAAGTTGGGATAGGATCCAAAACTCAAAATCTATATAAACTAGAGGTTTTTGATAGCCAAGGGAGGTTCAGAACAACATAATGTTAAATTTTTTGTGAAGCTTAAGCCATTTTTATGTAGGGAAGCCATTGAGGAAGCGAACTTTGGAGGCCATTTTCGGGAGCTACACTCAGCCTTTTTCAGGGCCGTCAATTGTGTTGGATTCTTGAAGTTGAGCATAACACAACCAAGCCAATTTGTAATCCATTTGTTGTACTTATGATGTATTTTTGAAGCATTGAAGATTAATAAGAAAGCCTCCCCCACTAAGACAAAGGCCCAGAGATGTAGGCAACCTTGCCAAACTCCATTAGAAATCTTTGGTGTTATGGTTTGCGGTTCTTAGCGCTTATTTTCTGTTCTTCTTTCTTTATTATGGATGCAACATTCTTTCATTAAATATTCTTTTTCTCTTCAATTTCTAAATGGTAAATCAACTCATGCATAAACTTAACCATAGTCTTTAAATGATCATTTTATCAATCCACTAGAGGGGAGGCCGAAATAAGATTTAAGTGAATCATCTCAAAGACAAACAAAGTGGTGTTAAAAGAGGGGCATTAATGTTTTAACTTACCTAAAACTGAGTCAGTCGTTGTTGAGGTCCCAACTTCCTCTTTTGACGAGGTACCTTCCCCAGTCCAAGATGGATCCTTGACCAGGGGATCGTTGTGTATTGTCTTTTGAGCATGGAGCATTCTGATTCTTCATTCAAGATAAGCCCTTGACAGTTTTTTCATAGGTGCATAGTCCTTCTTCAGAGGGAGCATCTGAATGGGAGGCCCAAATAGTCGAGTTTTTTACCATAAAGCTTCCCTCTCCACTCTATATCTAATGATTCTAGTAACCCATTATGTACTTTCAGTTCGAATAGAATTTTCCCCAACCTCCTATCTGACCCCTTGAGAACCTCTTCATCCACATACAAGAAACATCCCAATTCATTCCCTATAGCAACAAACATGCCCTCATTCCAAAGTTGAAGAGAAAAATCTGGTAGGAGGACCCAAATGTGTCTAAGTTGAAAGTACTATGTCGCAGGGTCGAACCCAACCCTCCATCTTTTCAGCATGAGACTACCTCCTTTTTATGACCCAGGTGCCCTGTAAATTTTTTTGGAGTCCTCCGGAGATTTAAATGTGAAACAGTGCAAGACCCTAGTTAGAAATATCGTCTCCAGGGTATACCCCAACAACAAAGACCAAGTATTGGTCACCCAGTCTGGGATGCCCTGCCTGCTCAATGCTCTGTATGTGAACCTTCTAACCAATACACACATGTCCATATTGCAGGTCTTCTCCAACCCGACGTCCCCTCCGAGAACCATTTTTCATCTGCCCTTTTTTGGTTTCCACGGCTTCTTCCCATTCCAGACTCCCTTGTTTTCCTTGTGTAGTGCTCCAAGGCTAATAGAAGCACCACTACCACCTTCAGACGCTCCTTCCTCAATTGCATATTTTTCTTTACCTCCTCTTCTTTCCTGCGTAGCACCGTTTGGCGAGTGGAAGTCCTCTCTAGGCTAGGTATCATGCACTACAGGGCCTTCTGAAACTAAAACATTCTTTTTCTAGGGATAATACCTCGCACCCATTCCGAGAACTAGCGTCGCTTCATATAACCCATCCCTAACGTTGTCGTTCCCGGTTCTAAGACCATAATCTGAAACGAATAGGCCAGCTTGCCTCCATAGCTCCTCGTCTTCCTGACTCATTAGTGTGCTTACCTCGGCTTCCATAAATGTTGTTTTTTTCTTCTAATGCCACCTATCACCGCTACCTACCACCCTAACCACATTTGCACCATTACCACCTTTGTTTACCCCCGTTTACTATGCTCTGTAGTTGCCTTCCACCAAATTTATCATTCAGATTATGCTTCGATCTGACTGCTTACCACACCATTCTGAAAGTTTGTTGTATACCACCATTTTTACTGTTCTGCAGGTCATACTGCAGGTCATAATTCAGAGCACCATTCCTCTTGTAAACATTCAATCTCTTCAATAACATATTTATGCATGTACTTATACATAATATGCACTTATAGTTATAAATGTGACCACACTATAAATAAACACTACACAAAATTAATAAAATAAATATCTCCTCAAACCTTTTTCAACTATTTTATTTTTAAATTTAGATATTGTAAATTCACCACACATTTATATTCTCACAAATTGAAAAAAAAAAATTCACATCAAAATAAGAAGAAATCCACCGGCAATATATAACACGACGGTGCCCAAATTGCCGTGAGTACCTACCTACAAACATATTCCAATTATAATTTGTCCCGTAAATACACGACAAAGCTTAAATAATTAATAATAGATCTTAGTTGGCCAAAGGTTTCCCCGATTATATTATCAACGAGAAGGAAGTTGACCGTTATATTACTGTAAATAATTGTCAATTCCCGTTTGGTAGGCGAATGCTATCATTAGCGAGCAAGTTGTATA